>DWGR01005983.1:0-10012 GCA_018247715.1 Heliconius burneyi
AATTATTTTGGATTCAATTTTGATATTGGATTATTCGATTCTATTTGGGTATTTTTTTGTAATAGGCAATCAGTACAGTTATTTTACAAAGAATATTAAGTACTTACCCTTTTATAAATTTATAATTTTTCCAGTTACCGGGTTATCGTTTTTTAATGTCAATATGCGAGCCTAACATTGTAACTGACATTATACATGTTACACGCACAGGTTCGTTTTAATTTCCTTTTCCATTAAATTACTTATATTATTTACATCCATTTTTAATTAAAATTCATTCTTGAACAGTCGTATCTAGTCCAATATATGAGAAAAAAATAATGTAACGGACAGATGTTAAGTTATTTCATTAGGCGTGCGTCTCATAGAATGTACCTGCCTATACATTTAAAGACCACACACGTTTAGTGCGCTGACTTTCCACTTTAAACACTTTTTCACGCTGTATCCCACACATAGCAGATTAGACAGAGGAAACCTAGTGTTGCCCACTTGCTGCTGAAATTTTAGAGGCATTGCGTATTGAAGAAACTCAATGCCGCGTTTTTGCCTTGGTATCAGAACGAAGAAATGAGAATATTAATAAACTAGCGGCCTGCCAGCGGCTTCGCCCGCTTGAGCTACATGATACATGAAAAAAAATTGACTGACAGTCATATGTGTTGATGACGATGAATAACGATGAATTTACTCGTTCAGTAACAGCCTCAAATGTAAAATTATTGATTTGGGTAAGAATTTATAATAATATTTGTAAAATAACTGTAATGATTGCATGTTACAAAAAATACGCAAATCGAATCAAATAATCCAATATTTAAATTGAATTCAAAAAAAATCGAATAAATGAATCGAATATCAAATCGAAAATATTTAATAGAGAACCTCTTCCATGTTTTAAGAATGACTGAGAGATAACTTTTGTTTTAATGAACCGATTTTGATGAAACAAACTTTGGATGTTAAGTTGAGTTAAAATAGAGCAATTGGTGAAAGCTTGAAGTAAATCGGTTCAGTACTGTCGAAGATATATCGAATATATCGAAGTCAAATATATTAAATGTACAGACATTTTTACATTTTTACTTTTCAATATATGCAGAGAGGAGATAATATGGAATAGATAACATATAAAATATTATAGTGTTAAAATACACTTTCTAATCTAAGACACATAAAAATTTGTACAAACGGGCAAGCGTTTCACGTGTCCTTCAAGACTTTGCTATTTGTACTTGAACTGTGTATCATTATAAAATTCGATTTTGAATATTTGTATTTAGCAAGACAATCGTATATTAAAAAGGCTATCATAGCGCAGTGATAGCAGCGTCTCATTGTAAACATTGCAACGGTTGTGAGTTCAATTTCCACTAGAGGGAGCTATCTTTTTCATTTGTCCCTCTGGTAACAAAACAAAACACGACGTTTAGCTCCGTTATTTTATATCTATACAAACAGATTGATTAATAACTTACACATATAATTATAGCTATAAAATTTTATATTACAAGTAATATGCAAGCTACAAAATATTCAAACTGCAAATAGTATACGAGCACGGTTTAGTTCCAGCATAATTGTAATGGCGGTTATATATTTTGTCTTTAGTATCCAAGTCCACAGCACCCACGTAGACGGATATTGGATAATTTATCTAAGCACTTGTTTACTATCTATATCTTCACCTTAATTACGTATTTTGTGTGGACAAGTAAATATATTCATATATTATATTTTTATTTTTAGTTTTTCATAAAAATTCTTATCTTTTGGGTGGTGGAATTTTGTCTACACATTTAGAAAATAGAAGTATTCTTTATAATAAAACTAGTTAAGTGCGAGCCGGACTTCGAGACTCCTGTACAGATTTCAGGATTTAGGTCAACGGGAAGTTAACACTTACACAAGTTGACAAATTTAAATTGGCGGGCGTATGCACTCATTTTGTATACAATGAACTACAAATAAAATTTTTCTTGTGATACCTAAAAAACTCCTATCAGATCAGGTTTTTTGGTTTATTTGTTCTGTAGGTTCCCACTTAGTGCCAAATTTCATTTAAAATGCAACAAAAAGAATGCATACCTACTCGTATTTTTGTGCTAACCTAGAAATATATGTTTTTCCATTTTTTTTTTTCAACATGAGGTTAATGCTACCAGCCCTATTGGCTTTTACAGTGACACCTGTTGGATAGCGAAGAGGGTACTCTATCCCTGAAGAAATGCAAGCACTAAGAAGCTACCTATGAGAAATTTTCCTTGCTCCAAGAAACCACAGTAGATATTTCATATTAATTTCAGCTTGACCAACTTGTCAGCGCGATCTTAAGATGAATAGTCTTGATAGACGTCAAAGTGATCCTATAAGGGTCCCGTGTTTTTCTCTTCTAAGATACGGATACCTTTAAACTATCTAACATACACTTTTCCCTATTATTGACAACTGCAGTGTGCTTGTGCCATATTGGAGCATTGCCCATATTATTTATTAATTATTGTATGTATATAATAAAATATTAATGATACATACAATAATAATGAAACATACAAATAAATGACTCAGCTTCACGCTGTATTCCTTACACAGCAGGTTAGGCAGATGAAACTTAGTGTTAAGACACTCCGTTCCCCATTTTCTGCCGAATTCTTAAGGCAAATATTATGTTAAATTAAAAATAGTACAATTTAGTCACCTATTATATTTTAAAAGTATATAAATTTTTCACTGCAAGCAAATAGCTGCTATAAAAAAGTTTCTACGTACAAAACATTTACTTATTTCTATACCTAGATTTATTTTTCATTATACGTTGATGGTTATTGATGGCTAGATTTCGTGTTGATTTACCTCGCAAGCCGACAAATAATTACGGCCCGGTGTGATTGAATTTACGTAAACTATTACTGGAGTCGATTGAAAAATCTAAATAAAAGCTAATTTTCTTAATTAATAACGTGTGGTGTGAGAATTTTCTGGTATTTATTGTGAATGACGAATTATTATAGTTACATATTAAGTTATTTTTTTATTATTTTTCCTATATAGTTCTGCGGTAAGGTGACTTGTTCATTTCGAACAACATTAGTCAAAAGTCTGATTGAAGATAGGTATGTATACTCAGATTTTTTCATAAAAATGGCATCTGGGATCTTATATTTGGAATTTTTATGAATGACATATATTTATGTGTATATTGAGTAATAATCGATATAAAAATAAAAATATATCAAATCTTAAACGCAAACAATATACCTAATCTTTTAGTACAAAGAATAAAAAAATAAACGTCTTAGACACCGCGTCGTGGCGCAGTGGCACAAGGGTGTGACTGTAACGCGACGGCTGTTGGTCCATTTCATCGCTCTAGTGTCGAGGCAAAGCGCGGCGTTGAGTTCTGCTACTCAACACGCAATGCCTCCAGAATTCGGCAGAAAGTGGGGAACAGAGTGTTTTAATACTAGATTTCGTATGCCTACCCTGCTTTGTGCGGGATACAGCGTGGAGCTGATTTAATTTTAAGTTAACGTCTTATTATATTATTGTAGCTTTAAATAATATAAAATGTATAAAGATAGAGACGTAATCATAACCAATCTTAATCAAAAATCATAAAATTATTCACCCTTCCGATATCTACATACAATCTACTTAAACAAAATACAAATTAGCATTCATTAACAATTAAAACGCGAGACTCGATATAATTGCAGTATAATCATGTTGATAAGACGCATATCAAACATTTTTATAAAGCATCACGCTGTATCCCACACATAGGAGGGAAGACAGAGGAAACCTCGTGTTAAGACACTCCGTTCCCGTTCAGAATTACGGAGGCTTTACGTGTTGAGTGACGGAACTAAAAAAGCCTTTTACCTCGATACAAGGGCTAAGAAATATTAAAGGTTTAATTTCCTCACATAGGAATCGAACCCACAACCAGTCACACTTAGTGCCTCAGCGCCACGACAGGCGTCAACAAATTATTATTATATAAATTCTATAGCAAGTAATTCGTATGCAATTTCAGATCCTGTATAAAGGGTGTAGCTCTGTACCTCATTTTGAAGCAATTAGTCGCGCCTGCTCTGCGTGTTCGCCACCACACGACGCTTTTTAAGCTCTTACCCTCTATACATCCTGAAAACGAAACTAAATATTTATGAAGGAATGCTTAATGTATTTCACGTATAGTATATATTATAAAATTGTAAGTTTTTTGTATCTTATTTATGTTTGTAGATAGTGAGCTATCGATTTTTTTTGTTCGAACAGGAGGTTGACGCTGTTTTTGGCTTTTACAGCGGCACCGATTGGGTAGGGAAGAGGGTACTCAGTCAATGAAGAAATGCAAGCACTAAATGGCTGCCTGTGAGGAAGACTGTAACGGCACCTCGAACCTTGTTTAAAAACTTTTAAGCTGTTGTGGCTAATATATTGTTAATCACTTTTTAATGCATATCGTTTTTTTATTATTTGGAAAGTGAGGAAAGGAAGTGTCCTGATGGAAAAGAAGTTTCTTAACAGTAAGCTCCCAAGTTCCTTCTGCCTACCTTGCTCTATGCGAGATACAATGTGAAACTTAAAAAATATATTAAAATCTAGAACAAAAAACCACTATGGTAACATATAGAATATGTTTATTGCTTATCCTTTACTCCATACTCGGCTTCACACGGTCGAACAACGCAACATTATGTGCCTAGACGAAGCCCAGGAACTTTTGTATGAACCAACAAGAGCTTTATTACCCAACTTTCAAATTATTATAGGTAAGTAATAACAGGGTTGTCCTACAAATCTTACTGGCGATGGTAACAGGATCGAATCTGATTTGATATATTGGTAGTAAAATGGAAATAAATGTTTTTAATCAAATTATATAATTATTACATTTTATGAATAAAATTCCTTCAGTCCGTCAAATCAAAAGGTATATTAGATTACATAGTGTTTTAGAAACAGAATTGTAAAGATAAAAGCAAAAAAATAAATTTTAGATAGTTATAAAAATCAAGTCTTGGAGCCAGGCTTGGGCACAAGCGTGTAACTCTAGCATACTCGTATACGTGATATTGTGGGTTCGATTTCCGCTCAAGGAAATAAAATGTTGAATATTTCCATTTCTTCGCTTTGGTGTCGAGGCAAAGCACGTCTTTGATTTTTGCTACTTAATATATAAATAATAAATATTTTTTCATTACTACCAATTACTTTATATTTCGATACAAATGAACAGAAAGATAATTTTCATACATTTTTCCTACAAAAGTCGTCGAGAAAAACTTAAATATGTATTTTTTTCTTACCAAAACTAAATCACAGAAGCGGCGCCACATGTAACTAAAACGTAAGGCAACCCAGTGAGAACAAACAAAAGGAAGTAAAATAACATTACAAATACAGTGTCCGAATAGCTCGTTAGTGTTTAATCGCCCGCGCGCAACTGTAACCTCCATTAAAACCATTTAAGTTGTTTTTTTAAAGAAAAAATAACCAATGTTTTCGCTTGAATGCCATTTTCTTCATTGCAGATTTTAATTCAGATTTTGCTTGTCGTTACTTATCTATATAAGCTAATGTGATGCTGTCGTGGTGTAGTTTGGCTTGGCTACAAAATGGTTATAGGTTCGAAGCTGTATTATGGTTAGATAAAGAGATAAAAAATATCTAATATATAAAAAAATTGTATTATAATATTTATTTTGTGTAATAATTTAATTTTTTTCCTTACTTCCCACATTATAATACAAGGTAAGCTGAGGTACCTACTGATAGGACCTTTCACCCAATTTTCAAAACCTGGCGTGTTGAACGGCGGAACTGAACGCCGCGCGCCTCTATGTCTATGAGCGTGGAAATGAAAATAATCTAAATACAATCATTATTCCGAGTGTGGATCGAACCCACAACCATTTGTCATGATATTGTAAGTCATCATTTTTGGTATGCTATAAAACTGGAAGAGAAGAGGTGCTCTCGAATTAAAATTTATAAGAAGAAACATTTTAGTAAATAACAGGTTTAATAACACAATTATTTATAAGAGATATTATTTTCAATTCGTTATCGACGTTCGTAATAATCATTCTTCGATTATAGTGCGTTGTAAAGGAAGAACAGTTAAAACAGTTGTTTGCAACATTTTGTGCCATTGTTTTAAATCAACAACCCACTTGCGGCTTCGCCCGCTTCAACTTATAGCTATATTAAGGCCTAATTATACAAAATCTCATATAAAATATAGCCTATATATCATTTTGATATATTACTTAGTGTAGTTTTATCTATATTCGTTCAGTAGTTTTCTGTGTGAAAGTGAAACAAATATACATTATTACTCACAAACTTTCATGTTTATAATATTAATAATCTCTTATTAATAGATAAGTTTTATTATAGTCAAATTAATGCTATATTTACTTATGTTTGTAAGCAAAATGTTCAATACTACTGACTTTACTCTATCGGGCTAGGTAAGGACTGTCTGTCTGTCTGGACCACTGTCGTGGTCGTAGAACAATCCAGAGATCGTCATTTGTTCAACAGGTACAATGGATTTAGGTGGATTTCTGTTTCGTACTTTACTGTATTTGATATTATAAAAAAAATATTTGAAATTTTTATATTAAATTTAATTACTTAATACACAAAAATAAGTTTCACACTGTTTCCCGCACATAATCTTAGCAGGTTAGGCAGAGGGTAGAGACACTCCGTTTCCCACTTTACAATGAATTCTAAAGGCATTACGTGCTGAGTGGCTGAGCTCCATGCAGCGCTTTGCCTCAACACCAGAGCGAAAAAATGGAAACATAAATTTAAATAAATATTTAATTTCTTGGAGTGGGCATCGAACCTACGGGCAGTCGAGTCGAGTCACACTTTATGCTCTTGCGCTACGATTGGCCTCATTACTTAATACAAATAACTTTAACTAGAAAATATTTAAACTTAGTTTAAAAATACTTCGTCTATAATTCTTAAAATGTTCCTATCTCAAAATATAGTCATACAAATATAGGTTCGCTTCCCCATATCGATCATAGTATGTAAATAAACGCACTCTGAAATTCAAGGAAGTGGGTCAACTGCTTTTCAAATATTTACAGAAGTTCGTTGATATATGGATATTGATATACTTACAGACGTATTGATTTAAAAACTTTTTTTACTTTTTTAAAATAACATCGTATAAATCGTAATCATTAAGTATTAAAATGTTCCAAGATATACAACCGTTGACTAAAACAAAATAAAAAAGCAACTAACTTGTAACCCATGTAAAAAATGTATGTAGGTACTTGAATAAAATCTGTAAAAATGTATTTAATATTTTTTAGTTTCCCTTAAATGTAATAAAAATTATTTTATCATTGTATCCCTCATATAGCAGGATAAGCATAGGGAACCTAGTATAGTTTGTTCTGATCCTGCTGATCCTGCATATATCATAGACAGCAGGAACCTGGGAACGTAATGTTCCACTTTTCGCCGAATTCCCAAGGCATGGTGAGTGTAAATGGAGGAAAGCAAAGTAGACCAGAGCGAGGAAATTAAAAAAAATAATATTTCATTCCCTCAAGTGGAAATCAAACTCACAACCTATCGCACGCTTTAGCCCCTGTACCGTGACTGACTTCAAAAACAATTTCTCATTAATCATTATTATATTTTTTATAATCCCAAACCAATAATTTCTCAATTTCAAAATGCTACACACCGGTCGCGCGTCCAAAACAAACTGGCCCCGAGGGCTTGGGCGTGTCCGGCGCGATGGTAAGGCACGCGCCGGATGTAACTAGAGATTAGAAGGCATTACTGCCGTCTCTGTGAGAGGCTTCGCTGTATACAACGGTATTAGTCGTTACAGGGCTATAAGTTTAGATATAGCACTTTAGAAATTAAGTGTTTTTATTTTGGTTTAGTTTATAAGAAATTTATTTAACCATGAAAAAGTATAAGAAAAAATATTTTCTTTTATTCTTAAAAACCTATCTAAGTACCTAACAAAATATTTCAGACGGTGACAGATACAAATTCCTTATGATTTGATTAGTTTCGTGTTATTTTTCCAATTTTAACACACTACTACTACCACGCAAAAGTCATCTTATAAATATTCTCATTATCTCGTATAACTATCTTTTAATATCTATATTATAACAAAAAGATAACAGATATAAGCCTATGCATGTCAAATAACAATTATCAAATTAGATTATAATTATAAATAAGAATTAAAGCTAAGAAGCGTATGAAATCTTATAAAAGGTGTTTCTTTATAATTATTATGACAGTAAAGAAAAATACAAGACGACTTTAATAGCTAAAGCGCATCGATGTTCGTGTCGCGCCAAAAAGATAATCGATCCTATCGATTGGAATCGACGTAAGTGCGTAGTCGTACAATTAATTAAACGTCACAATAATGCATATTCACGTATTAATTCTGTAGCGATGTACGAGAGTAACAGATTTAGATATGATATCAAAGGTGCTTTTTGCTTATTGAAAAAATCAGCTTCAAGCTGTATCCAGCACACAGCAGGGTAGCCTGGGAGAACCTAGTGCTAGCACACTACGTTCCCCACTTTCTGCCGAATTCTTGAGGCATTGCGTGTTGAGTGGGAGAACTCACAGTCAGTCAGTACAGTCACACCCTCGTGCCGCTGCGCCACGACGGCCTATTCATATAAGAAGCTAAATAAAATACTCTCGAACATTGAGCGATTCCTTGGAGGGACCGGTTTTCGATTGAGTAATATTCATTCTCTTCTATTTCTTTCCTAAGCCTAAGAACCTAGTGTGAAGAAACTCCTTTTCCTTAAGACACTTTCATTCCTCACTTTCCGATGGATTCCAGAGACATTGAGTGTTAAGTGGCAGAACGCAGCTCTTTGTTACGTTAACAGAGCGAGAAAATTAAAATATAAAATATTTAATTTAAAAGGAGGAAAGCATTTTTTTTTTACGGTCAGTGGAGCATTCTTACTGTAACATATGTACAAAGATAGATATAGTAATATTTTTAGTCGATTAAATTAGAGCATTTAAATCCCACATCCCCACTCTTTCTACCGAACTTTGGACAACATTGCGTGTTGAGTGACGGAACTCAACGCAGCGCTTTGCTTCAACACCAGAGTAAACTAATGAAAATATTAAATATGATGTTCGCGTATGCAATTTCTATTATAATTTGTTCTATATTAAACATGGCAAGTGCAATCGTCGATCTAGATGCACATGCAGGTGCTTAGCGTACCATCTGCGCTGCTGACCATTTAGCAAATGTAGCCTGTAATAATAACGTTTGAGACACATTATGCACAATAGTGTTCATATGTTAGTCGTTTTCTTCTGTTTTTTTATTCCTGGTGAGGTTACGTCGATGTCTTTAATAGATATCTTTTAATTATTCTAATTATACAATACATAATAAAGCGACACGTTTTAATCATACAATAAGGATATAAAAAGTATAATAGTGAATTATAGGGTCAATATAAGGACAAAATAGGAAGCATATATCTATTGTAAAACAATATGTACAAAAATATATTTTTAAATTTTTTATCTTTTTAATAAACTGCAACAAATAACTTATTGGGAAAAGTATTAAAAAAAATCCAAAAAATAATAAAATACGAATTAAATGCACAAATATTCTCATTTTAATTATTATAATAATTTACAGCGAGTAATTTATTTAAGTAGTACAAAAAAGTTAATGAAATAATGTAACTCAAATTATATTTCATATATTAATTATCTATATAATCATTCAAAACGCAAATTTAACCTACACAGAGCTAATATCGTAATAACTAATCAGCACAGATTATCTTAACACTATAACTGCCAATAGGCAATTTCGAACCACAGATAACAGTAAAAACATATATTAATATGAAACAGGCGATGAAGACATCGCCATACGTCAGTCCGAGCATGCACAAGCTGAATTAAATCAGCCAGTGTCTGAAAAGAATCACTTCTTGGC
>DWGR01005984.1:0-10011 GCA_018247715.1 Heliconius burneyi
ACGTTGCTATATTTGTACTAATTATTATAAAAATGGTTGTGAGTTCCGCCACCCAACACGTAATGCCTCCAAAATTCTACGGAAAACGAGAAACTCAATGTGTTTCACTTTAAGTGTGTCACTTTAAGTGTATCACTAGCTTCCCTCTGCCTACTCTGTTGCGTGCGAGATACAGCGTAATGCTGATTTTGATTGATTATAGAAATGGTTATATTAAGATAGAAACTAGCTTGCTAGATGAAACTGAACGTCTTATATCAATACCAATACAGTCATTTGTGAACGTCATAGTATCAATTCGACACGGTAATATTAGTCTACCCGAGTACTGACTTATAGTAAATTGCCATCGATTTCCAATGAAGCGTACTAAAATATATGAAGACATAAAGGGTGATATATAGCAATATTCGAAATATGCATATGCTGGTATGTATGTATGTATGTAGGGCTGTTGGTTGGTTGGTTGTAAAGCTTCATAATTATCCATGACCACTTGAAAAAGATCATTCATGCATAGATATACAGAAATCCAGCAAAATGAAATATCACCTTTAAGTAAATATCACTCATATCAAAGACATAGTTTGAGTACCCACTTCGAACAACATTTGATTGAAACAAAATTTGAGAAATCTGAGTACATTCAAACATGGATTCAAATACTATTTTATAAATAACCACGACATGCATTTTAATTCGATCCCAAATAAATTGCGGTGCATATTATTAAAGTTGTTCTGAAATTCCGAATAAAACAATTCGATTTATCGATGTTTAACATAATAGTCCTTTCTGAAGCTAATAGCCAATAAAATTTTATGTGCCTCGCTAGTTTATTAACAAAACATGGATGGTCAGTAACCATTTCAGTGGTAATAAAACTAACGAATAAAGATTTAGACGTTCTGAAGAAAATGGTTTCCTTGAAATATGGTACAAAAAATATTGTATGTTTTTGAAATATTTATTTTTGTACTAGCGATTTGATCTGTTGAGTATGTTTAATGATGCTTAAAAAATTATACTATTAGGACTAGATAAAGTCTGTTATTATTAGAGAAACAATTGTGTCTGGTTATAAATCAAGCAATGGGCAAAATAGCTTTAAGCATTTTGATTGAATACGTGACTCTCATACCCCTCTTAGGTGACTAAATCTAACGTCACACTATGTATCACCAAACCGAACATGAAAATAAATATATAAAATATTGTTAGCGAACTCGTGTAAAAGAGGGTAGATGTAGGTAAAAAGTCTATAAAAGCAGTGGAATTGTACCATTCGGGGTTCCCGCCCGGTGACGCTGATAAGACCAGTCTAGGTCAATAGCAATAAGTCCATTCGAAAAAAAAAGCCAACAGGGGGCTTATAGGTAACGGCCCTTAACAGAAGGGAACTAGAGTGAAGTATTGTTATTGAGTGACACATATCATTTATTGCAATTACGTAGAATCTCTTTCCGAATACGTTAGAAACATATAGACGATTTCCAACATTCCTCAACTGCAGCACGATCGTGTGAAATTTAACTTACTAACAAACAAAGTAACAAAATATGAACTTACCAACACCGTAAGCGACGTAGAGCCCCGCACTGTCACCTGTAGTGACGGTATCAGGATAGCAAACGCCTGCAACTAATCTCGAAGTCGGTGAACTGTCGTCGAACATCATATCTACGCAGTATCTCCCGGGTGTATGCCATTGAGGAAGATTTCGTGCTAATTCAAACAGAGTCCCATTCTGAAAATAATTATTAGTTTTAGTGACAGTACTTAAATAAGTAGTAAGAAGGAGCTATCGTTGCTCTGTTAGCTTATTCCTAACTCAAACTGATGAAATCTTGGTTTTGGATTCAAATTTAACTGTAGTTTGGATATACAAAGCGGCATAGGATACTATCATCTAGTGAAACTGACCAATATTAATTAAATGCTTCTATCAGAAAGTGATGATCGGTATAACTAGAAGCTTTCTGATTTGAAAAATAAAACCGGACAAGCGTGAGTCGGGCTCGCCCACCTACGGCCCCATACAAAAATTGGATGTCTTGAGCTTTTTCTGAAATTCAAGTTTATTTTAACCAGAGTCCTTCAATCTGATAACGCATTAAACTAGCGGCTTTAATACCAAATTTTGCCCTCCTTTAAAGCTCTTATTTTTTAGAATTTAACCATAAATTAATAGTTTTCATTTCCTGATTTAATTAATACTACCTATAAATGCTAGCTGAGAAATTTCATAATACTAGGTCAACCGGAAAGTACCCTATTAATTTTGATTCCCTTTGTAGTGTCGAAATTTACGTGTTTCGCTTTACTAAAAACTATATATTTTTTTAAATAAATGTAGAAATATGACTATTTCAGGAAATTATGGGGCCGTAGATCTGAGAATATGATTTCAATTTCAACTCGATATCTCCAAACATTCTTGATATAAAGTCTCTAGACAGACAGACGGACAGACGGATGGACAACAAAGTGATTTTACTCGTATAAGATTAGGAACCCTAAAAATGTATTACTGGATAAAAAATCTAATTTATTATTAATATAACGGACACAATTAAAAATTCAGGTTTACTTTTAAATCTCTAAATCTCATTATATTTTAAGCATATTTATTATCATTGAGCTTTTATTAAATTAAAGCTACACTTATAAACAGGCAAGTGTCGATTACAATAAATAGAAAGTAAATAAATAATTATAAATATGTTTTTCTTATTAAATTAAACAAAAAGAATATTACAGAAAGCTTCTAAAGCCGCTAAACTGAATTAATATTATTTACAAAGGACACCGTAATTAAAGCTATTTAAAAGAGTGTCCATTATTTACTAACCGCCCATATTCACACGCAATGGAATAGTTTCCGTACATGACAATGCGTTCCAGATATGCAGTCACTTAAACATATTAATATCATTTTAGTAATTGAAGTGCAAAAATATTGCACACCTGTAGGTAATTTAGTGGTGATGTCGCAGTAAATAATTTGTGAAGGAAAATGAAATGGCATAACTATGCAAGAATTGATTTGAACTTCTTAAGTAAAAAGACCGTCGGCATCTATAATTGACTGAATCTTTTTCGTCACACGACGGTAAATAAGATAGTAAGTTACTTCTAGATAAATAATGGTTCCTTCTGTACCATATTTTAAAAATGCTTTTAATATTATTAGTTTATTAGTTAGAGGCAGTCGTGACGCAGCGGCACAAGGGTGTGACTGTAACGCGACGGTCGTGGGTTCGATCCCCACTCGAGGAAGTGAAGTATTTATTTACGTTTATATTTCCATTGCTTCGCTCTAGTGTCGAGGCAAAGCGCGGCGTTGAGTTTTGCCACTCTACAGGCAATGCCTCCAGAATTCGGCAGAAAGTGGGGAACGGAGTGTCTTAACACTAGGTTCCCCCTGCTGTGTGCGGGATACAGCGTGAAGCTGATTTTTTTTTATTATTAGTTTTGATCTACAGGAGATTGCAAAAGTTCAAAGGTCCCATTCTTGGTATCGCATTTTTTTCTTGCATTAAAATAAAATAATATTATAATTATTTCCTTATTTTTTTACAGCGTTTAACTATCAAAGCGTGTGTTTCGCATCAATAAACACAAACTGAATGGAAATACTAATTTAAAATATATTATTTATATTAAGATAATATGGGTATACCATGTAGATCGCTAGGACTTAATACACTGTTTTCACCTTAAAGATTTTACTCTCATTTCTGACGTCATAAATATAATCAGCTTCACGCTGTAATTCGTATATAACAAGGTATGCAGAGGGAACCTAGTGTTAAAAAAACGTGGCGTTGCGTTCCACCACTACACTCGCAAAGCCTCGAAATTCGGCGGAATTCTTAACACTTGGTACCCTCGATCTACTCTACAGGGTGCGAGATACTGAATGAACATGAATGAAAAAAGAAAAAAATAAGAAAACCAAACTCTACCTATTTTTAGTGATTCTACCCATCTATTATAGATATATTAAAAGTAGCTATAAGATTAAAAGCTACCAATTGTAATATAAACTATTGTATTTCAAAAGCATAACTCGTGTGAAATTGTATTGTTTTAAATAGAATGCTAGACTTGTGTTTAGTTAAGACGTAAATAAATATTACCACACTACAAATTTACGTAAGTAATTATTTGTATGTCAGAGGTAATATTAGAAGAGTCTTTATTTAAACCTTGGAAAAGTGAGCGAGCGGTAAGAGAGGTAGGGGAAGAACTCGGTTGACCTTCGAAAACACAGTATCAAAGATACTGGAGAAAGGTAAAGGTAAGGTAAAAAGCCCCCGAAGGGCATGTATGAAGAGGTTGATGACAGTGGATAAGGCGAAAGGGGCATGTAGAGACCGTAGCGCTTGGCGCTCCGTTCTCTCTGACTACCCCGCAAGGGATAAAGCGTGAAGCTTTGTTGTATTGTTGTTGTTTATTTATACCTATTTTTATGATCAATATTTTAAAGAATACCATATTTCTAGTTACCTACATAGATATTAATAGATTTATGCCAGGAAAGTCTAACACGTTTCTTTAATAAATTACCTACGTAAAATACGTACTAATTTCTATTCTGATGCCAGTCGTAGTGAAGGGGCACAAACGTGCAATAGTTAACGCAACATATTGTGGGTTTGATTCCCGCTCGAGGAAATGAAATATTTAACATTTTCATTTTCCTTGCTCTGGTAAAGAGGCAAAGCTCGGCGTTGAGATCAGCCACTCAATATGCAATACCTTATAATTTCCCAGGTTTCTTCATAAATTTAAGTTACGTTCATATTTTATATCTATTTTAAATAATATTATACACTAATTGAAAATTACATTAAAGCGGAATATGGATCAGTGTGAACAAAAATAACCAAGAGCGCTCTAACTCGAGCTTCACATATTAACCATCAGCACCATATTTTTAATATGAAATATTATGAATAAAATAAACATTCTAAAAAAAAAATATTTTTTGTAAGACGTTCTATACATACTAGGTGTATGTATAGAACGTCTTACAAAAAATAGGTACTTTGGTAAAATTTCAATGTCCAGTAGCAACCAATAAAGAAAATTTCACAGATCACCTTTAATAAAGTCAAAATTCTAATTCCTCACGAATTCTTTTAATACCATAATATATTTCTCGTTTGGAACATGATATTTCTTTAACACACTAAGCTTTATACTGTTTGAGAAAAATATATTTTTTTGCATATAATATGAGCAAAAAACTCGTAAGATTTCTTTATACTTTTTAAATATTTCCTGAATTGTCACTTAATGTTAATTAACAAATTTACTTTTACATTGAAAAATGTTTTTTTTTACGCTGTATTCATATAGCGGTAGCCAAAGAGAATGGAGCGCCAAACTTCGGTCTCTGCGTGCCTTTTACCTCGTCCACTGTCATCCACCTCTTCACACACGCCACCTCTTCGCATATACTATAGGTTTTAAAAGAATAACTTCAAGTAAATATAATTACATAGCTTCTCCTAACAACAATTGAGGTTAACCTCTTAACAATTAGCTTAAAAAATACAGATATTTTCTCTTTATGTTCCAATTGTTATCTTTAATTTCGAAAGTTAAATAAAGATTCGTTTATTAATTTTTGTCGATTACTTGTGGCGATACCCTACGTATTCAAATTTGGTGTGGTATGAGAAAAACAGACGACAAGAGCTAATTCTGGAAAACATCGCATCAAAGCGTGTTTCATTATTAGGTTAGGTATATTGTTAGCCGATACGTTACCGATTTACAGATCTAAATATAACCAGACTTATGGATCATAAGTACCTCTCAATAATATTTGGGTGCTGAATCAAATATTACAGCATTATTGTTAAGTTTTTCCGACATATGGTAATACTCAGACACAGACACGCACACATCGCAATAACACACTTGAAATAATAAACAAGGCGTAATCCTTAGCAATTATTTATATTTTGGATCCAACGTGTGCGCTGTTTTCGTTAGGATTTAAAATCAAAATTTTCATTTTATCACGTACTAAACATGCTCACTCAAAAAATAAATAAATTCTCAGAATTTCTTTCTTGTAAATAAAATTTATGTTTTGTTAAAACATAACCGTGTGTTCCCGGCTTAGAATAGGATCACCCTGGTACTGGTGGTGTTATAAGAGGCGACTAAAGTACGAGTGGGAGAGTCACGCCGCCAGCAATGGTGACACGTATGGGCAGACTCGACCGGGTAATTACCACCCCCGGCATTTAAAACCGGCGTGAAGTAGTGGCTTTATGCCACTGCGTTTCGCATTAGGTAATGCCGGGCTCCGGAACCCAGCCACTCCAAAAGCTGGCAACGCACCAGTAGCTCCTCTGGTGTTGCGCTGTGTCGTGGGCGGCGGTGATCACTTACTATCAGGTGACCCGTACGCTCGTTTGTCATGCTTTAACCATAAAAAAAAAACTTGAAATGAGTTACACAAACATTCACTAACATCAAGTACGTATTCTGACTATTAATAAAATGTTCACTTGCTGCTATGATTATGTAGGTTTTCATATATGTCACCAACGATTGCTGCTGGCGTAGGGGAATTGCAAAGGCACTTACAAGTAATAAAATATATTTTAACGTAAATATTTGTTTCTCATTCCGTCGATAGATCCAAGGAGAAAAACCTTCCGAAGCGGAAGATGGTAAAGTTTGATCTGTATTATATAATAATATGTTAATCATTGAATTAAAATATTTTTCTGTAAGAAAGGTCAAAATGGTAAAGACCCATGATAAGTTGTCGCAGTTGGAAAGAAATTATTTATCAATTACTTTTTTCAGTGTCACGCTTAGTCCCGCTTGTAGTTGGGCAGGCGAAGAGAACATACAGTCACTACGTTCTCCACTTTTCGCCCGAATTCAACACCGCCTTTAACTGAAGGCATCAAAAAAATATGATAAAAAAGTCCACCGATAGAAGTTCGATCCCACAACCACTGCGTTTACAGTCGGACCCTATCTCATTACGCAATGGCCTCGTCTTATTTCTAATACCTGCTTACTAAATTAATATGCTGGTATCCATGAAACTGCCATTTATCAATTATGTAGGTACGTTGTATTTACGGCCTCCGCCTGCTATCGTGTGGGAATGTTTACGTTAAGAATTTTATAAAAAAATATTTCGTGTGCACGAATATGCTTTTAAAAGTTTGACTGAAAATATAGCTAATATTAAACTTATTGTGGGCTATCCTACCTATTTTTATTTAAAAAAATCGGCTTCACGGCTGTGCACGCCGCACACAGCGGGATACAGCGTGAAGCTGATTACATTTACTTTCACATATTTTCATTTTACTTTTACATTAAAACAGAAAGAAGTGCTATCTATCTGTTCTCAAGTATATGCTCATTTTAAGAAGACAAACTTCACTTTTCTTGAGACACTTGTGGTGAAGCGGGACAACGTCTGAACGTAAGCGCGGTAGCTAGCTCAATCTCCGCAAAGGGGAATGATTATGCCTATTTAAATTATACTTTTCCCCGCTCTAGCAGACTAAACGTGGCGTTGAGTTCCGCCGCTTCAGTTTAAACGGTCAATAATAGATTCCTAAGAAATACGGGAGATTGAATAAAGACAAACTGTGACATTCCGTTAGCGTCAAAATCCAAGAACTTTTTATTTCATATTATTTAATTTATACATTTCAAAGGCGTTTTGGGGTAATAGTTAAATACTCCTCATTTTCTATACTTGCCCTTCTTATAGATAGCATCGGGGAGATCTATAATTATTATCTATATATTAAATCGTAAAGTAAAAGTTTTATACGCAAAATTGTGCGGACGTAGAGGTAGAGAATGGGTTAAAATAATAATATTAAATATAAAAATAATCATAACACAAACTGTAATTTGTTTGACAGAGTGCATTATAGGTACTCTTTGCGTCAATAATTAGTTCTCTATATCTCCCTTTTCTCTCTCTCTCTCTCTCTCTCTCTGTCTCTCTAATATTCTTGGAAGACTTTGTAATTTCAAAGGAATAGTTAATAATGGATGCAAAATAGTAACCTAATATCATTTTTATTGAAAAAAGCTACTGTTTACTGTAGATAACAGCAGGGACGGTGCGGGTGTGGCACTTGCACACAGTAGAATTACAGCCGTTAATTGCTTCTATTTTTATATTGTCAATACAATTTTTTAGCATTATATTATTATAATTTTTTAGCTTCACGCTATATTCTGAACACAGCATGGCACAAAGGGAACCTAGTACTAAGACACTCCGATCCCCACTTTCAGCCGAATTTTGGAAGCATTGCGTGTTGAGTGGCGGAACTCAACGTCGGCTTTGCCTCGAAACCAGAGCGTAGCGACCATTTTAAAATAACGTGTGACATATTCAAAATTTCAAATGATCATTTTTAAGCTAAAGCCCATATGTAAAATAGACATAAATCAACATTTTTTAATAAAACAGACAAGAAACGGTCTGTTGGTAATATATGACGTGAATATGGCATTTTAAAGAATATTATTCATCGAACGAGTATGATAGGGACTATTTTTAAACATTTTATAAGCGAAATAATCTTTACAATGAAAATAATGGTTTAAATTAACATTTCTTTATGCATGCTATATTTTTAGTGTTCCTTTAAAAGGTGAAAATGGAACTCTTATAGGATCTTCTAGGATTCCATTATGGAACAAACTACGAAAATATTAATAAATATATATTCATACAAAGTTATGTGAAGTGTAATGGGAGGATATTTTTTAAAAAGTAATAAATTACTAATAACATTAAATTAAAATTGAACAATATGAGTTTTCTGTGTTATCACAAGAACATCATTTTTCTTTGAACGTTGTGAATCAAATTATAAAGTTACTCAAAAATCTAAGAATTGTAAAAATATAGATATATTTTTAAGTTATTGTAGGAATATAACTTAAAAATATACAAGCATTCATTATGTTTCTAGCGGTGGGCCGAAAACGAAAATTAAATTATTGCGTATTATTTTTTTTTGCGTTTATAACGCTCAATTTTGAACTAACGAAAAAAATACTCATAGTAGTGACCGTTGTCATATCTGGCCCATAATCCTCAAACAATCTCGTATGTTCTAGTTACATAATTGCTCGTTACAGATAATTTATCTCTCTGAGTCAGTGTTAATGAAAATTAATGAATGTTTAACAGGCCGTATTTGTAATGGCCCGTTAGGTGATAACAAACTTTTAGGTAACTTCAGTTAGTGATTTATACAAAGTCGTAAAAATTGGAAATATATATCACATGAATACATATGTATAGGTGGTTTTAAACATGTCAGTCATTATTTTAGGATTCCGTATCTCAAAATACTAGAACGAAACAACTTTAGGATCACAGACGTGTCCGTCTGTCAAGACGAAACCTACTACTGCATGCTTGTGGACCTACAATTATGAAAAAAAATATTTAAAAAAAATAATTAAAATAAAAATTAAGGTTTAATCATCACAAACTTTTGTTTACGGTTCTTTTCAAACAAAATGATGCAAACGCCCTTAAACTTAAGTTTGTCAACTTTTATAGCTTGTACTGCCCGTTGTGTTATAGGAAATCCTGATCCGTATCAATATAATAAATTCTCGGTAGGCGAGCCCAACTCCTCTTGATCATTTTTATTGATTGATTCAGTACCAGTCAGTTGTGTCAATAATTTCCAGTGTAAAAATTAAATCTACCTAATTTAAGCTTACCTGTTTACTTTTATAAACAAGATAGAAATACAATTTTTTGCCTTCATTTTTCTGTATCTATCTCTTTCTGTTTTTAATTCTAGAGTCCGCTGGCATAGACTATATAAACTAAAGTTAGTCGTAATGGTAACTAACTACCTTTACCACTAACTTTAATAACATTTAAATTAACAAACTAACTAGTTGGTCAATTTAAATTTAATATAACGAATACAAATATGAGCATTACTCTTGAATCACCATTCAATTAAT
>DWGR01005985.1:0-10010 GCA_018247715.1 Heliconius burneyi
GGGGTGGTAATGATCCGGTCGAGTCTGCCCATGCGTGTCGCCATTGCTGGCAACGTGACTCTCCCACTCGTACTTTAGTCGCCTCTTATGACACCACCAGTACCAGGGTGATCCTATTCTAAGCCGGGAACACACGGCTAAAACTATTAACATATTTAACATATTTTTTTTATTTAATATATTTTCGTTTAACATATTTTTTCTTAAATAAAACAATCTATTTTCAATATTGAAATTGCAAGGATATCAAAAGTGTCGACTCATTTCGTACGTATATATAATTTCGAATTGAGTGGAATAGTATTTGTACATTGTCGTCGGTGCGCGTTTAGCTCTTCACTGCATTCATTTGCGTAATGCATCTTTATATCAGTTCACTTTTGTAACGGAAAACTTCTGTTTGATGTTTACAACTGGAATCTCGTTGTATTTTTAGATGATGTAGTTTCTAGAAATATTGTTAATATGCTATTTTTCACTTTATTTTATTATGTTTTATTTAATCTCTGGTTTTTCGTAAAATTTCGTTTAATAATATTTTAATATTCATAAAATTGTACTTTCTTGTAATTTGTAAGAATATCCATAAAGAGATGCTAACAAAAAAAATTAGTTGTAAAAAAATGTACGTAGCTGGTTACAAAAGTAGTTCAAATATCGATCTTTGTATAAGTTTTCTTAATTATAAAGGAAAACATGGAGATATATAAATGATTTTAGTTGTGATTTCAAAAGTCATTCTGTTTTAACGTAGTTTTTGTTTGGTTTGTTTTTTTTAATAAATTAGATTTATATAAAATAATTTATTACAAGCTCAATATAAAATGTATAGCCAAAGGAAAAAATACATTTGTTGCGTATAATCTACGGCGAAGGTTACTTTTGTCAAATATCAAAGTTAAACACTCTGCCTTCTGGGAAACGAATTCATTGACAGCACGTCTGATATGTTACATACTATACTATACCGCGTATCGATAACAAGTACTTAGAAAAAAGAAATAGAAAAAAACCAGGTCACCCATGCATGTACGTACGAGCGAGTGCCGGAGATGACGCGGATGCTGCGGATATTGCGAGGAAATCACTGAGAGCTGACTGATTAGTATTTTAAATGGGAATAATACTTTCTTTATTCTTTTTTTTTATATTTGGTGTGATTCACTTTAATGTCATATCCTGCCTAGCTTTGTGATATTGCATAATCAGTGAAGATGTCAATGCCATGTTTTGTCTTATCAGAGCAGGGGGATGAAAATAATTTAAAAATAACCATTCTCGCGCGTGAGTCGCATTAACCGCGTGAAATCATAGCTTATATTTCACATCTTGTTATAGAATACTGAAATTATACCAACCGACAGGTAAATATAAAACCTTTGAAAATAGGTAATTTATCTGATTGTCTTTAACCTGCGTGGCCTTGAATTCTATCACACAAAAAAAATTGTCTAAATGTAACGTACGTCTTAACGTTCATTTGTGGACAAACTTAAAGAAAGTAAATAGTTTACCGTAACAAAATAAAGAGAAACTATCACAGCATTTCAAATTAAGTTTATTATAAATGAGTTCTGCCACTCAACACGCATTACCTCCTGAATACGGCAGAAAGTGGGAAACGGAGTGTCTTAGCACTAGGTTTCCTCTGCCTACCCTAAATTAAAATATACAAATTACACATACACAACAACAAATATACAGATATATAAATTGAATAAAATATACAATGTGTCATTATTTTTAAATTGCCTTAACTATTAAGATATAGGTTTTACGATTTTGGAAATAAGTACTTCCACCTAATTTCACAACATCAAGATACAGCTTTTATTTAATTGAAACTATTTTGTTCTGACATCTCTGAGTGAATTTTCCGCTGAATTCTGGAGGAATTGCCTCGACACCAGAGCAAAGAAATGAAAATATAAATTTAAATAAATAAACATTTCATTTCTTCGAATTGGGATCGAACCCTCGACTAGTCATACTTTGTGCCCCTGCGCCAAGACTGGCCTTATGATACTAATAATTTTAATGAAAAATAATTATGCTGAAATTTGGGGTAAAATAATTTTCAGTATTCAATCTACTGAGGCCTGATTCTACTATAAAAACAAACGAAGAATAAAATAAAAATATGTTCATGATCAAGAGCTTTTATAAAAAGCTTCAATAGGTTAATGTTTTTATGTATTTGAACAAGAAAAGTCGAAGAGGAAATGAATGAATGATTTGCAAGATTCGAGTACAGCGAAACTTACAGGAAATTCTTTGGCATAGTTGAACTTATCCAATACAAGCGAAGTGTAAATCAATCTATACTCGTACTTTTAATTATAAATACATACAATAAGTGTTTTTTGTAACTTCACGCTGCATCCCGCATATACAGGTAGAGGGATCGTAGTGTTAAGACACTCAGTTCTCCACTTTCCTAATTCTGGAGACATTGCGTATTGAGTGGTGGAACCTATCGCTCCCACGCACCTCTGGTGAAACACAGGGGCGTGGGCGGCGGTGATAAGTAACCATCAGGTGACCCATACTGTCGTTGGTTTGTCTTTTCCCAAAAAAAAGATAAGAAGATAAGTATAAAAATATAAAATTTGTATAATTAAAATACAAACATATAGCAATACTAAGCTCCCCGCACGTTCATTTCCCTGCAATATCCGTTACATCCGCATAGTATCGCCGCTATGCACACTTATTTATGTTTTTATCTGAATTATTCTTCAGAAATGACGATTTTAAATGCTGTCAATACATCATTATGTACATATAAGTATGAAATGCTTTGATATATTTTTATTATGTAAAGTGATATTTGAGAAGTATTAATTAATTTACTAAAAAATATTAATAAATATATATTTCATAATTTATCATTTATATAGATTTAAATATACTAGATTGATACTAAGCTTACATTTTTAGTTTAACGCTTACAAATAACTTTTTTAACTTCAACAAGCAACTTTGATACTGTACAGTATGTGTCAGGTTGACACGTACCTAAGATCTGATCACGTAGAACAAACAAGTTTCGTTGTGTTCACTCATAAATCTGCCAATAGCCACCATAATTTTGCTGACAGCCGCTACCTTCTTCGCTTTGCTACACTTATCTAAGGCGAGTGCCTTAAGTGCATTTTCTATACACGTAGTTTATTGTAAACCTAAAATATTAAACGGTATAGTGATTTGGGTACTTCGAGAGAAATAGTAACGAAAGATTGGAAATATGATTTACGAAGTAAAAAAGAATGATAAATGGACAGGGTGACAACACAATATGAATGACACTGGAGGAAGATCATGTAAAAGATAGGTCCTCATGACCTCCTCCACCTGACCATGATTCCGGTACTCAACAAGCAATGATTTTAATTTGAGTGAAAAGTGAAAAAGATGTTTTAAGTCTATTATCAAAAGGAAAGTATTAAACACAATAACTCATCTATAAGCTCTGCCTATGTAATATACACCGCAGATTTTTAAACGTCAATACACTATATACAAAATAATTAATATCTAATTAAATAAAATTTTCACAAATCCACTTGCCGCCGAATTTTTCCAGGAATTGTGTGTTGAGAGGCCGAACTTAAGGTCGGGCTTTTATCTTGGGCCAGAAGGAAGAAAAATAAATACGAAAAAAAATAGTAATTCATTCCCTCGAGTGAGCTTCGAACTTACTACCATCGCGTTATAGTCACACCCTTGTGCCATTGCGCTACGACGGCCTCAATATATTTTTAATATATTATCGAAAATAAAATAAATCCTCCCGGTTGATTTGTCAACTTTCAATTTCAGAATTCTTGTAAGGGTTTTTGTAATAATTTTGTGAGTTTTATTTCTTTATATAGAAGTAAGAGAGCTTTTTGTTCGGTCCCATCTATTATTTAATTAAGTTCAACAAAAAGCGTTTTTGGTTGCGTGGGTATATTGTAGATATAGCTCGTTAACATTGAATGAGAAACATATTTGTACAAGGAAATTTCGCCTTAATGTTAATACATTTTTTATCATCTTCACGCTGTTTCCCGCATGTAGTAAGTAGGATAGGCAGAGAGAGTAAAGTTTTAAATCACTTCGCTCCTGATATTACGACGAATTCTGGTGGCATTGCATGTTAAGTGATGGAGCTCAAAGCCACGCTTTGCCTATACACCAGAAGAAATTAAAATGTTATTAACTAAAGACGTATTAACTTAAGCTTAATAACTGATATTTTAGCTAAATTTAAGGCTTTTTCATATACTTTCGTTTAATATAAGCTTAAAAAAGCTGCATTCTATTGATAATTTCGAAAATGGAAGTTCTTTTAACCAAATGTGAAAACAACGTTTACTCTTTCAGATTTCTTGAGCCAGCCATTTGAATTTTATTTAGAAACGTCTCAAGCCCGTACAAAAATTTCCTACATTGCAAATAGGTTCGCAGAATTCGATAGAAAATTTGCAGAAAATGTTGGAAAATTTTGATTTGATTTTTATAGATTCAAACATGAGTAAAAGTGTAGTCGTATTGTAAATACAAGAGATAATCCCGTGGAGAAAATATTTAAGGTAAAAAGCAAAAATCTCCGTATTTTTGCTACGTAGCGGATATAATCTAGTATTGGGGATACGCCGTTTCCGCTTTGGAATTTGGAATATTAAGTGGCAGATCTCAACGTCAAGCAAGTGTGCTATACCAAGGCGTAGAATTGAAAATAATTTATTGTCCCGGGAACTACGTAGAGATTAAGCTCACAGCTACTGTGCTTACCTAGAATCAGAAGTAAGCGTACCATTGCGCCAAGACGGCATTAGTAGTTTTTTTTAATAGCATTTCCGGAAAATGGAATATCCACCCATATCCTAATCCCTACACATTTAATTTTTAAAGCTTTACTCATATATATGTAGCTTCTTCCGTGTCGTGAAAGAAAATAATTGCATCTTTCAAGTACCATGAAGTCCGCCGGGAGTTTTGTTAGCTTGTGCTACAAAAGGGACAAAAGACAGAAATACTCAAAGCTTAGTTTACTTTTTAGATCTTTTGAGTCTGAACACATTATGTGATGAGAATTGATTTGATTGATTGAATCTCTAGAGCAATATAAAATTAAAGATCAAGTTAATACTGGAAGGTAACTGTTAAGGTTTCTTAATCTTTATAAGTTATTGAGGCAAAGTAGGCGACTCTTGCCTTTTGTAAATTTCAATTTATAATATTTAATAACTAAGTTTTAAAATATCGTTTAGTAAATGTCGCGTCTCGGCGCAATAATTCAGCGTTTAATTGTAAAAGCAACGTTTATGGGTTCGATTTTAACTAGGGTGATTTATTTTCATTCTCATCGCAATGGTAAGAAGAAAAAGCGTATCACTCCTCCTCTCAACACAGAATATCTCGAAAATAGGGTAGGGAGATAGGGACAGCCGAAAACGGAGTTTCTCTACTCTGTGTTCCATTAACCTTAGATGTGGGATAAAACGTGAAACTGAAAAAAAAACCGCTATAAATTAAATTTTCATAACGTAAAAGAATCGTTATATAAGGTTTTATATTAAAGAAAAATCTAGGTATTACATTTGGTTAGATATTATGAAGCTAGCGACATTCATTATATTTATAAAAGATAAAGACCTCAATATCTGTAGCGCCGCTATATAACGCCACGGTCACGTGACGTTAATAGCGTCGAACTTTGGTCGTTAATTATGAACAAATTACATTTTTTAACAAAAACTTATTATTGCAGATTAATAATGTGACATCTATATAGAACTATTCTGATATATCTATTCTGATATGGTTTGTATGAGAGCATTTTTTGTAATTGATATTTTTTTTAATAAACTATTTTATGCGAAGGTGTACTTTAACAGTATTGTTGACTCAAATTTCGTTACATTGAATATTTAAATCTAAATTATTTCTAGTTTTGGTAATTTCAAGACAAAGCTCGGAGTTGAGTTCCTCCATTCAACACGCAATGTCTTACGATGCATTCCATTCCCTATTTTTCTACACAATTGTCGGCAGGTTCCCCTTGTCTACCCTGCTATAAGAAGGATATAGCGTGAAGCTAAAAAATACTAGAATCAGTTAAACAAAAAATATTATTTTCCTTACATAAAATAAAAGTATAATTCCTAATATAACAACAGATGCCAGCTACAAAATCGGGGTCAGGTCGGACCCATCATTTATACGTCTCTAGAGATATACGAGTATAATAATGATAACTTACACACGTTGCTTTGTCGACAAATAAATATTAGTTGCAATATTTTATTTGGACACGATAAAGACTGATCGCCTGCGTTATACAACGTTTCGCTGCTTATATATATGAACAATAAAAAATAAACAAAAACTTATTTACAATATATAACATTGCATAAAAGTAAAAGTGAGCCAGGAGGGAAAAATGTCGGTAAAATTATCAATAGAAATTCAAACTAATTTCAACGCCTTACGTGAAAACAATGCTACAACTATTATTTGTAGAGCAGTTTGAAAGCGATCTCGTCGCTGATTTCTTATTACTGTCATGAATATCTTGGTATTGCTGTTTTAAAATAACTGATTCTAAATTAAATTCTATTCTAAATTCTTAGAAGTTTGTGATAACGCGTAATATTATTATTTAAATTCCGTCGTTGCGTTGTTAGTTCGATACAGTTTACTTAACTACAATGTCCGACTACAGCATGATAGCTTCAATTTTGTTCTAATATCCTTCGAACCTTCTTTTAAGAAAAAAAATTCTTAAATAAAATATTTTTAGCTGTTGAGCTTCATATGTAAGAATATACGAGTATGAAGCGCAACAGCTAAAAATAATTTGTTTTTTTTTTCAAGTTTCTTTTAAACGGCGGCAGCTTCCGCCGTTTAAAACACACACACACATTATAATAATAAAATCTTAGTTTGTCGTCGTGTAATGCAATTTTACAGCATATGTTCCGAACGAGTTAAATAAATTTAATATTTCGTAGTTGATCCCCGCTTGCGAACAAAGCCTCTTAAATAAGGCTTTTCTGATTTAATTCAGTATATTTGTTTTCAATGAATTGATGTTAATGCTGAAAATAATTAATTTAATTTTAATAATTCATTTGATATTACAGCTTGATACTTACCATCATCTGGGCAGACCAACAGACATTCTGACAATTGGATAGCTAATTGATCCTCTAAGGGTTGTTGTAAATATGAAAATTTGCGAGAAACATTTTAAATAAATTTTAAATAGTAATTTTTTTATCAACTTTACGCTGTACCTGTTGGTACAGTAAACCTCCAAGACACTCCGTTCCCCACTTTCCGTCGAATTCTGGAAGAATTGTGTGTTGAGTGACGGAATAAATATATATTTTCTTATATGAAATACAAAAGCATTATATAAAATTACATTGAAAGTGAGATTGGCTCGATACACATAAAATATTTTATTTAACTTAACATTAAAATTTGCTTACAAAAGTTAGCCAATATACATGAATCATCCAAAATCGAAATAGAAAGTGGATAACAAAGTGCTACGTCGTTACTAAGAACGTGGCGTACTATACAAGAGGAGGGTGCTAAGTAGGGGATGAAACATTAAACTGTGATAAAATATAAAGCGATATTGAGACAAAAGCGTTATCTTTATATAAACTAGTTCTCGCACGCTATCCCTTTACGTCGACTTTAAGACACAAAAAAACTAGTGTTTTCCTGTATCTGAGGAATTTCTATAGAATTATTATTATAATGTTGATTAAATACGTACATCCATACATATAATAAATAATTATGTTCAAATATACATAAATAAATCCTGGATAGATATAGAAACACAGTATATGAATCATTTTAGTCACTAGACTGTCGAACTGTCATCTGTAAATTATTCAAACTATAAAAATATTGTAATACTAGCGGTCTGCCAGCGGCTTCGCCCGCTTGAAATATGTTATTTACTTAATTAACAGAATTAGTCAATTAAACTATCAGTCGATAGTCATAGTACAGTAACTTACAGAAAACTCAACGTAATTCTCTTGCCACATGCAGTTTAAAATCGCGAGAAATCGAATGAGGATACGACGAAAAGAAAACAAAATGTGCCAAGTCTATTGAAAACGCTCGAGTCGAGGCTATAGCGCTAAGCACCGAACAAAGGAAGCCTGGATGGAAAATATTTGCCCCCGCTATATGGGGCAAATTGTGAGATAATAACGGTTATACAACACCACGGTATTACGTTATTTTGTGGCAAAAATGTTGTTAATAGTATGGATTTTAATACTAAGCATTAAGGATTATGTTGAGGCCAGTAGTAGCACGGGGGCACAAAATGTTACTGTAAACGCGACTGGTTGTGGGTTCGATCGCCACTTGAAGAAATGAAAAAAATATTAAAATTGATATTTACATTTCTTCGCCCAATATGCGCATATTCAAACTTTCTCGCTTAATTTTATTGACATAAAATACACATTAAGCAGAAAGTAATATAGACATTAATTTCGATGCCATTTGGAAAAGATGAATAAAAAAATATTAAAAAACAACAGTTACTTTTCGTAAAACTACAGCCACGACCGATAACAAACGGTAACAGATTAACATCTGAAATAGTGTATGGGATCGTCCTTTAGAATGGACAGAGAGCGACTGGGATTGAACGTCGATATATCTCGGTCTCTGATAGAGATACATGAATATAAATCAAATGAAAACTTGAATTTGTATGGAAAATATATAGTGTAGTGGCGCAGCGGCACAATGGTGTGACTGTACCGCGACAGTTGTGGGTTCGATCCCCACTCAAGGAAGTGAAACATATTTATTTACGTTTATATTTCCATTTTCTTCGCTCTGGTGTCGAGGCAAAACGCGGCATTGAGTTCTGCCACTCAACATACAGTGCCTCCAGAAAAGCAGCAGAAAGTGGGGAGCGGAGTGTCTTAATACTAGGTTCCCTCTTCCTACCTTGCTATATGCGGAAGACAGCATGAAGCTGATTTAAAATATAAATATTGTTTATGTATTGATTTCACGTCAATATATAAACTATTTTTGATTAAATCATATATTTTGTATTTACCTGCTCTAACAGGAATGTGCGGCGTTGTGTTCCGCTATTGAGTAGCAGGTTATAGTAGAGGAATAAAACTCCAAGAGGCCAAATATGAAGAGACATTAGACGAGGTGAAAGAGGTATCCGGAGAAGGTATAAAACGTGAAGCTAAAAAAACATCGTTTCAGAAGTTGATAAAGAAATATGAACCCTTAAAGCGCCCAAAATATTTTAAGTATAATATTTTAAGTAAATGAATACTTCGAAAATAAATAATACAATCATATATTTCAGTAAGAATTGAAACATTGAGGAAGAATCTATTATAAGTATTTCGAAAGCCTTACTTGTTGTGTTTCAAGGGCATTAGAGAAGTCGATATATAACATTTTAGAAAACGTACAACGATTATAATGCGATAATTTGTGTTTACCTATCTGTTATTGATAAATAATAATTAAAGCCAGCCGTGGCGGCGTTATGGGTTCGAACGGAACGGGCAACTGTATCTCAATGGGAATGGAGTGTCTTAATACTAGGTTCCCAGATTCCCTCTGACTACCCTGCTATGTGTAGCATACGGCGTAAAACGCCTTAATAAACTACGGAGTTACCTAGTTTTGCCCAAATATTTTGATTAAAAAAATACATTGAGATATAGAACTTATCTGAGCAATGACCGCCACTACGTGACAAATGATGAAAAAAGTATGTACTTTGTTATACTTTGAATTATTTAGGAAAAAATATATTTCAAAACAAAGGATTAGCGCTGGTTTAAAGGCTTATTTTTTAGTTCAAAAATGGACTGTAGATCTGAATAGTTTGATAATCATTGAACATTGGCTAACTTCTAATTTTCTTTCTGTGTTCAATTTAATTTCGTTCGTGTTTAATTTTTTTTCAGCCAAGCTTCATAATGATAAAATAATTAGAA
>DWGR01005986.1:0-10009 GCA_018247715.1 Heliconius burneyi
CTGTCCGTTCTAGCTCGTAGGTTTCACCGAGCAGAGGGTTGAACGGCTTCCCCAGACGCTCCCAATTCGATGCCAGAGCGCTTACTGCAAACGCTGTGAAAATAATTGTATAAGAAAATATAGATAATTCTGTATGAATAATAGGTTTTTTACAATCGGATTAATAGAAGCCAAGAGTATAGATTTTTGGTCTTATAAGAAAGACCTTTTAGAATAATGTACGAGGTCACATTTTGTCAAAAAATTACTCCAAGTGCAATTTGAGATTTCAATTTAGAACCACTAACTTAAATAAAATATTATTGAATTTTGTATAGATAGTGTTCTCTATAATGTTTTATCAAGTCCCCAATTAGCTCAGCCTAGATAGAAGATAGTAGATGTCTAGAAAAATAGGCAAAATTTTATTTAATGACTGACAGCAATCGCGGCGCAGTGAGCTAGAGCATTTCTCTATGAACCTGACGGTTGTGGATTCAATGCTCACTCAACGGAATGAATTCTCTAGTGAATAGTAGTCAGAATTTGAATGGAAAATGGACGACAGAATGATAATTTCACATTAGGTTCCCTTAACCTACTCTGCTATATGCGTAATAAAGAGTTGATTTAAGAATAATATTAATAACTATGTATGAGTGTCTAAGCGCGACGGTTGTAGGTTTAATTCCCACTCGGGGAAATGAATTATTATTTATTAATAATTATTTCTTCTCTCTGGTAACAAGGGAAAGCGCGGCGTTGAGTTCCGCCACTTAACACGCAACGCCTTGAAAATTAGGCGTAACCCTAACCCTAAGATCAGTCTGTCTAACCTGCTATATGCGGTATACAGCGTGAAGCTGAAAAAAAACCTTATAATGTATAAAATATACATTTCAGTACAAATTAATTTAACCAATGAGGTCCGCTACTGCAATTGTTACTTTCAAATGATATGAAAGTCGTGGGTGTATTACGATAACACTAGATAAGATATTTATGTTATCCTTATTCATTGGAACGAGCGTGTGTGGACGAATATTATAAACCTCTAGATAATTACTAGTATTATCAATTTGGAACTTTGTGAGGATGGATGTTTGGTCCACTTTCAAACTCCTGAAAGGATATAGACGAAATTTTACTATGAAATACCTATTACAGTATCCTAAATATTAAAATAACACATAGGGACGCTAAAAACAATGTACTCGTATTACAAATTTTAAGATGGCGAAGCCGTGTTTGGCAAAATATATCTTTAAAATGAGCATTGAAAATTGAATTTTATTAAATTACCAATTGTTTCTGATTATTTTTATAATAAAATAAAAGAATAAAATCAATATATAACTTGAATAAGTGCTAGTTAAAATATGTTAAGGTAAATCAACGGATTTAATAAGTTAATATTGTTTAATACTTTTATTTTATTTCTTGACATGCATACAAACTTGTAACCTGTTTTTTATTCGGCAAAACTTACGAAGAAATAACTAATGATATTACTGAAATCATATTTCTTTAAACATATAACCTTTTAAAATATATTTATCCCTTGAAACAGAAATTCACGTAGAAGTTGAATTATAAAATAAACAAGTAGTTGCTCGCCGCGGGCTGGCAGGCATTTTTTAACAGAAATACCGAGGCTGAAAACGAAATAGTCTTTTATTTGCGTTTCACAGCAAGTACCTCGGTCGGGAAACTAAAATTGGAGAAATAAGAATGTTGTGCACAAAATTACATATGTTTTTGAGCTTTATTAAGCTTTTGTTAATTCACATTTTGCTATTTTATGACACTACTATATTAGTTATATTACTAACTGAAATATAATATATACATATATAAATCGATAAGTAATATATTTTTAGCTTTACGGGATTAGAATCCCACACGGCACAGAAGTCAGAGAAATTTACTGCTAAGACACTCCATACTTTCATCCTAATTTTCAAAACATTGCGTGTTAAGTAGCGTATTTCAACGTCGCATTTTAATCTTCTTACTTTCTATCTTGTGGTAGAAAATGAAAAAATACATTATCCCGGTATAATAATATTGCTATTAATAGATCGACAATTAATTACATCTCTTATCATCTATTTCTCATAATGTTATATAGAGAAAGTATATTGATTCGTTTTATACTAAGAATTCTTCAATACATTCGTTTCTTATAATATAACCTTTAAGTGAATGAAAAGAAAATAATTTCTGTGAAATTGTTGTAAATTGCTTTCGTAAGCGAAAGATAGTTTTATTTATGGTAAGTAATTATTATAATTTTTTTGCCTCCGTATACTGTATCTAACATAGAGCTGCACAAGCAGAGATAGGAAGGAACTTATTTTTAAGACACTCTCCACGCACCTCCAAATTTATATGTTTAGTGGCAAAACCCAACGTCACGCTTTGTGTTGTTACCGGAATAAAACCGAACATTTTCATTACCAGTGCAAATCAAACCCACAACCGTCCCGTTTACAGACAGAGGCTGTGCTACTGCTATGACCTCAAATTACTAATGAATAATTTCCACTGACCAGCAATATATTCCATCCTTGCAACTGGGTCGGTCTGTTCCGACGCCATTCTGAGCAGATGAGCGTACTCGAGGTACTCCAGCATCCGCTGCAGGAACGACAGCGGTTCATTGAATACGACAGGCATTGTGATCTTCGACAGTTCCTTCCCCACGCAGTTCTTCAGGACCGACCAGAGAGAGAAGTCGCCTCGGCTGAATTGGGCAACTGGTAAAGAGGTCCTGAAAATGTATTTACTATTAATATAATATAAGGGGTCATAGCATATACTTTGTATCGATAATTATATTATATAATTTCCAATTTATATATTTTTATATTGTTTTCAACATTTATATTTATTTTTAAATAGATCATAATTTAAAGAGAAAAAAATGTATTATTAATAAACCTAAATTCAATTAGGTTAAGTTAAGATATGTTATACTGTATTAAAAATATTTACATTATTATATTTACATTTCTAAAATACACGAAAAAAATAATTAGAAGTCAATCTACTGAAACAAAGTTTAAAGTCTTACCAATACCACCAATACAAAGATGTTGTGTTTCAAAACTGAGATAGATTTTTTTGATTATTATAAAACAATTAGTTTTAATAAGAAAAAATATATTTTAATACAGTAGTATCGTACCCAATAATCATTTACAGTGACCTAGAAACGTGAGAGATAAACAGCACTTAAATTTAAGCGAAGATCTTAGACAGCGATAAGATGCTTCATAAAATGAAACGAGACGAGGTCTAATATCTTGAAATTAAATTGAAAGATAGAAAGTATAGAATTAAAGATGTTAGTGGAAAGATAAATAGATAATGATTGAATTTTATTTTGTAGGCGTGTTCGTAGCTCGTAGAGCCGTGTCTCAATTATTAAATATTTTTTCCTTTTATAACCATTTAAAATACCTCTAGTAAGTACTATCCATGCTATAATAGATGCATGATAGAGAGAATTTATTCTTAAGACACTCCGTTTCCCATGCACGGCCCTATTTTAGAGACTGCTTGCTGTGTGGTGCATCTCAACGTCTTGCTTTGTCTTGCGGATCGTTCAGAGCGAAAAAAGAAACCTCGCAAAGAAATCGCACTTATAAATATGAATTTAAAAAATAGTCATAGGAGCAGCTAAAGGAAAGTACTCAAATTTCGTTTTATAAAAGAAAATAACGGAATAAATTAAGAGAATCAAAGATTATTTTTAAAAAATGAGACTTAAGTTTATTTTATTTTAAATTTGAAATCAATTTGCTTCGTCAGATCATATGGAAAGAATACAACTGTATTAAACACAATGTGAGTCTCAAGCTTTTCCCTTGCTACTCTTTTAATTGCTATGTACTAATTGCTACCGTCCTAGCGTGACTTTATAAATGGACCATGTATTGAAGAAATAAAATATTTTTCAATTCGTACCTGTAGTTCTTGAGATAAGCTTTTTCATCAAAATAAATTCTTCATCTTTATAATATTGATATAAGTAAACTTTTTTATATATCAAGTCTTTTTATTTATCTTTATATTGTTTCCAACAAAGTCTTTTCCATTTTCCTCTTTCACGCATTCATATTGAGGTCATTACCGAAACACGCACATGATCATAACTAAGGATAATGTTGCAATAAGTTGGTTTATAAACGATTTTTAGGGAAATGCTTATTACTACGAAATTTATATATGAAGGTCAGTTTGGGTTCCATAACTTGAACTAAATTTTACCCCGGTGTTGATTTTTTATTATTATTTAACAGTAAATAGTATTGATACATTTCTTTTCATTTTTATTTAAAAAAAAGATGGTTTTGAAAAGCAGATTTGAAACAAAGTTAAGTTTTTTTAAAACGAAAGACTTACATTTCACTAGTTCCATATACACTGACATAGACTACATTTTTACATACATAATAATAAAATATAAAATAATCTAACACACAGTACAATACTAAAAGCCTCAATGCCTTTTCGACCTCAAAATGCTTTAAACCTTCACAAGTACATATCTTATTTGCTTCACATTGTGTACTTTTCCTCTTAAAATCATTTCCTTGTACTCCCTGGTCTCCAGGCTCAAGGTCGTTCCATCGATCAATACGCCGAAGGGAGAGACGAGCTTTACGGGTAGGTAGGGCTGACGTTATATACGAATATACTTTTCGAATGCCCGTGACCTAAATACTGTGGTAATGACACCTTTTCCTTGTGTTTGATTAGCTGGTCATTTTTGTAATTCAAAATTAATTCTTTTTTTTAAATATATAGCAAGGTTGGTATCTAGTGTTAACACAAATAGACACTCCCGTCCCCACTTTACAATTTCAAGACATACTGAACTCAATACAGCAGTTTTTCTTTTGAAATTACAATAATATTTTTTCCTAAAGTGGAAATCAAACCTACAACTGTAGCGTTTACCAGACATTATGTTGCTGCCCCACGACAGCCTCATAATTTATAATGTCGTATTTATATAACGTTTTTATTCAGCTTCACACTGTATCCCGCACACAGCAGGTTTGGCAGAGGGAACCTAGTCCTCCCCATTTTCCACCGAAAACTGGAGGTATTACGTGGTGAGTGGCGGGACTCAACGCCGCACTTGACTTGAGACCAGAGCACACAGCCACACTTTGTGCCCACTTTATGCGTCACGACTGGACTGAACTTATATAAACTTTTACAAGCTTTTATTTGACTTGCTATATAAGTGTGTTAGTATTTGTTAAATATTTTAGGCTCAATTTGATTTTCAGTTTCCGATTGGGCTAAAATTGGGACCACGACTTCACTTCTGATGACAATAAAACTGTTAATGTTAAATACAATACACCACGAAAAAAAAACAACTAAATAGTTTGTTTAAAAAAGGGTTTATTTATTAATATTTTATTTTTATATAAAAACTGAGCATATTTTTTATTGTGTCATGTAAAACTAATTTGGTTTTGTCTAACCTACTTTTCCCTTTTATTGCACGTAGCTCTTACTGAGTGCAGGAAATGGTTTTTTCTGTCCTACTTTGGTTCTCTTGGCCTCTTCAACCAGCTCGATTGTCATTAAATATTACATAACTGAGCAGCGGCTGTGAACTACTCTATTATATCCAATAATAAAAAAAAATGAAAAATCAGCTTCACATAGGCAAAGGGAACCTAGTGTTAAGACACTCCATTCTCCATTTTCCGCTGAATTCTGGGAGCATTGGGTGTTGAGTGGCGGAATTCAACAACAGGTCTTGACATTTAAACAAAAAATTAAAGTATAAATTTAAAAAAGAAAAGAACACTATAAAATATTATTGACTCTTAATTCTAATATACTGATGAGGTCCGATCAAAAAATAACCGATATTTTCAAATTTCGTGAGTTACGTATGTTCGATTTTCGCAATAATTTTAATTATTGTTATTGAAGAAAAGCAATCAAGATAACAATAATAGTCTAAAAAAAGTACGGATGAAATATCGAAATGTCTGTAGAATAGTTTTACGAATATAGTACCTGCCTACCTACTACATAGTATTTACTATACTCGTATTGAAGTAAAAAAATATTCTATTAGATACTAATTGTATGAATAATCGCAAACTCTTTGATTTATAAGCAACTTTACACTTTTCTTTTATAATTAATAATAACAATGTAATTGTCGAAATGATAAATTAATATTGATGTTTAAATTGTCTAAAACATTTATATTTACATTTCAGTACCTGTTGCTACAGTTTATTCTCGTAGATTGCTTAAGACCTTTTCAAAAAAAAGACCGAGACCAGACCTTAAGAAAAATATTATTATTACATTTTATCTATCCAAATTCATATTTTTTTATTATCTCGCAACTATACTACAAATTTCATAAATTAGCTTCACACTAATTTATGAAATTTGTAGTACATACAGCAATTTGTAGTACACGCACACAGCAGGGTAGGCAGAGGGAACCTAGTGTTGAGACTCTCTGGAGGCATTGCGTGTTGAGTGGCAGAGCTCAACGCCTCGGTTTGCCTCGACACCAGAGCGAAAAAATTGAAATATAAACGTAGATGTAGAGTAGATGCAGCTTTGAGGTATAAATAAATATTTCACTTCCTCGAGAGGGGATCGAACCTGAACCGTCGCGTAAGTCACACTCTTGTACCGCTGCGTCACGGTTGCCTCAATACTAAATATAAATAAAAACAAATTTAATATAAGTTTTACGTTTTTTAATACAAGGAATACAAAGAAGTTATTTAAATTATATTAATAGAATTTCAAGTATTATATTCACACGGTAGGCGTTAATCGCTAATAGGGCTTCATCCCTAAAGTAATGTTTTATTCCGCTTGGTAACACAATATCAGCTTATCTCATTAGTACGTAAATTTGGTATTATTATTACTTTCTTTTCTACATTACTTTTCTTATGGTTTTCCTTTTTCGAGACCCTTATATGATAAACTAGTGGGCCCGGGCGGAGCTACACCCGGTAGAAAAATACTTCTATTTCAAGCGTGTGTAGATTAATAAATAAAGAAATTGAAAAATAAAGTTTCAGTCAATTCAGTATTACAGTTCTATAAAATAATTGTTACGGTAATTACCAAATTAGTAATTTAAATACTTTAAATTGACATAACTTTTTTATTTATGAACCGATTGTAATAAAATAAACCCTGTTTTCAGAAGCTTGCTTACTTTCTACCACAATTTAAGAGCAATGCGTGTTGAGTGGCGAGACTCAATGCCGCTATTTGCCTCGTTAATAGAGCGGGACATGAAAATGTTAAATATTTCATTTCATCGAGTGGGAATTAAACCCACAACCTGTCATATTTACACACCCACCCACCCTCATTAATGTCTAATTTAAACATTTTCCTTTTTCGATCTAGAAGACAAACCGCTATGTAAAATTACGCTACTCAACATACAATGTCTCTAAGCATCGAGAAAATTATAAATAGTGTTACTAATTACCAAATTTTCTATAGCTGCCTTACAAGACACGGAATATGTGTAACAACTAAAATGCCTCTACAATTAGCGAGCGGTGACCTTAATGGCGTTGGACCTACATAGTTTGTACTATAGTCAATATCCTACGGTGTTAGATTCGATTGCTATAACAATAACTCAGTATTACTTATAGTTCGTAATTCTTTAAATTGTATACGTAAAGGAATACATATATATCATGTACCTAGTAGGTAAATTTTGTACTTCAAAGCTCACAGCCTGTGTAAAGCTGGCAAGGCTATTTAATCTACCGTCGAGTTCCAATAAAGCTGACGCGCCGCCGCTTGATTAAATATTACGAAATTAAAAATGAAATGAAATACGAGAAACGGGAACATTGTGATGAAATTCATAAACTTAATATTTTCGTAGAAGCTTCCGCTTTTTTGCGTAAACTGGTTGATCTTTTTATCTATGGCTCTAAATTTTGTCTTTTTTGTTTTCTATAATTTTTTTATCAGCTTTACACTGTATCACGTATAGCACTGTAGGTATTCGTTGCCCACTTTCCCTTAAATTTTTTGAGACACTGCGTGTTGCTTGGCGGAACTCAATAATAATTCGTCTTAGAAAACGTTTTAAAAGTTGAACTTAGCGAGATTGGAAACCGCGCGGACGGTTTCCAAGAGGCGCTTTCAAAAAAGCAACAAAATCGTTCAAATCCCTCTACGTTCAATTTTGTATATGTTTTCTAAAAGTTTTTATTTTTTTGAGGAATAACAATTTTGAAATAGTAATTCATTCTAACGAGTGAGTATCGAAACCACAACCACCGTGTTACAATTACACCCTTGTGCCCCTGCGACGGCTTTAAATTGTATTACTTAATAATTATTTATAATATAAACATATGTATTATAATATGAGTCTATCTAACACTACTGATCACTATGATATATTCAAAAAATCATAATCAGCTTCACGCTGTAATCCGCACACTGCAGGGTAGGCAGAGGGAACCTAGTGTTAAGACACTCCGTTCCCCTAGATAGGTATATTCAAAGTTACATTGTATTGCTTAATAGCACTTAAATGCGTTTATTACTCAATTAAACTAATCATATACCGAAAATAAATATAGTCTATTTATTACATTTTTAAACTGTTATTCCACACTTAGGAAAGAAAAATACTATTTTAGAAACATATAAAATTAACAATAACAATTATTCCCGGTATGTTGTAAATTTTATTACGTACGTTTTTAAGCAAAGTACCGTACCTAATCTATAATCTATTATCCTAATAATATAATCTATTTAAAAAAAAACATAACTAGTTAAAAAAACAGAATTATAATTTTAGTTCTAATTGAAAATATTGAACTAATATAAGAAACAAGTAAAACATGTAAGACAGGTTCAAATACACATGTAGGTGCCCAAGTTCGGAAGCGTCAAACTCAGCAGCCAGTATTGATCCACGCCACGACCTTGTCTCTGTGACCAGATGAGTAATGTTTTTGTATGAGAGATGCGCTACATTATAATTTATAAATAATTAACTAGCAAGATATCTCGGTGTTGTCTGCGTTAAATAATATTTGATTGCCATTTCAGTAAATAAATGAAAATAAATCGAACGGATGGATCGCTAAGCGAAACGGAGTGTCTTAAGACTCCCCATAACAGTTCCCATGTTCCCTCTGCCTCCTCTGCTGTTTGTAGTATACAGCGTGAAGCTTAAACAAATAAAATAAAAGTAAATAACGTTTCTCTTAGATAAATACCCTTTTTGTGGAAATTCATTTAGACTTTTTTAGTATATTTGTCAAGTAATCCTTTAAAAGGTATTTGAAAGCCGTTGTGGCAGAGGGGCACAGCATCCGACTGTAAGCGTAACACTTGTGGGTTCTAAATGAAATATTAAAACAATTCCCCTAAGTTCCTACTCAGGGGAATTGTTTTAGGTAAATACCCTTTTTGTGGAAATTCATTTAGATTTTTTTAGTATATTTGTCAAGTAATTCTTTAAAAGGTATTTGAAAGCCGTTGTGGCAGAGGGGCACAGCACCCGACTGTAAGCGTAACACTTGTGGGTTCTATATGAAATATTAAAACAATTCCCCTGAGTTCCTACTCAGGGGAATTGTTTTAGATAAATACCCTTTTTGTGGAAATTCATTTAGATTTTTTTAGTATATTTGTCAAGTAATTCTTTAAAAGGTATTTGAAAGCCGTTGTGGCAGAGGGGCACAGCATCCGACTGTAAGCGTAACACTTGTGGGTTCTATATGAAATATTAAAACAATTCCCCTGAGTTCCTACTCAGGGGAATTGTTTTCATTTTCGTGATAGGCACATGAATGGTGAGTGCTGGATCTCTAAGGTTTTTATTTTCAATCTTCTTTATCATATTAACCATAAATATTGAGCACGCAATAATAAAACAAGATGTAGAGTGCTACGGCGTAGCTCCATATTTGTATGTTGCGAGCGAGCGTAGAAAATGGCTTTAATAAGGTAAATTAGAAAA
>DWGR01005987.1:0-10006 GCA_018247715.1 Heliconius burneyi
ATGGCTCAGATCAAATGTTTCGTCAAAATAGTGTCATAACAATTTCCTAGAGGTCTTCAGTTGGCAAGGATCCGATCATCTCTAATCGACAATCTCCAATCCGGAAAATTTGCTCCCGCGTAACGAGGTTGTTGCCTCTTTGGCTCAACGATGTCGCTACAAAACTTTTCTTTTTTTCCGTCTCTTTTTATTATAATTTACGTATATCATGTTTCATATTTAATTCTATGTAATTATTTTAATAGTTAATACTCCCTGTTGAAGCAGTTTTTGAGCTTCATATGAGAAAGATATCACTTAGCTTGTTGCTTTATATCGCATCGGTTGGCAGTCAGGCTGTCATTACGACTGGCCTGATGCATGCCAGAAATCATCGGAAAGTAGGGAAAGGAAGGATTTAATGGGAAGGAAAGGTCTGAATACTAGACTCCCAGGTTCCCACTGTCTATCCCGCTATATGCAACAATCAATTAAAAAATAATAAATTCTAGCTATGCTACAATAGAAATGCTCCTTAATTACACACATCTTTTATTAATAACAACCAACTCTAACAGTTTATTAGTATCAAAAGCTGTTCTCCAAAGGCAAAACAATAAATACACTATTATACATTTAGCATTTCATCTCAAACTGTCGTCATCCTTGTAACACAGAACCTCATCCCCTCGGGTCTCATGTCATCGTCAAAAGATGTATAACTTGACATATACTCGCTTAGCTGTCAAGAGAGAGACAAAGCCACCAGTCCTTGTAGGACTATTTACAAGATCTGTAATTGCCTTTCATTGCTATATCATCGTACTAATAATATAAATGTGAATGTAAGTTTGTTTGTTACGCTTTCTCACCAAAACTACCCAAACAAATATCATTTTTAAAATACTCGTAAGTATAAACGAGTGAAGCCGCGAGATATATTTATAGCATTTAATAGTTATTTCCCATCTAATCTAGACATTGAATGTAGACAGAACTATTCAAATCTTCCTATGTTAATTATATTATATTTTACATTTGATGATTCTTATAAAATATATATTTGCATATAAAAAACACAATAGACATTATAAAGTCTAATTTGTGTCATAAAAATGACAACACAAAAATGCAAAAGAAAACATTTAGAAATTATCTCATTACCTATAACTTTGAATAAATTAAGCCTTATGCCTAAATATTAGCATTTGTGTACTAAGTATCTATTCTGTGAATTGAATTTCGTATTCAAAGTTTGCGAAAGAGAGTACTTAAACTGTTTATCTGAATCCTTTGGGACAGCATCCCTTTCGTTATATCGAGCAATTCAGGCGTTCCTCCAGTCCACTCGAAATATTTGTTGAGAGCTCACTTCGGTGGAATTAATACTTTCTGTTGTCGCAATATGCTTTTTAAACAATATACTCCCTAAAGCTAAATATATCGTTATGTTTGTTGTGATGAATTGTGCAAAATATGTTCTGGGGTTTAAATTTGTAACTTTATTTTACTTTGAAGTGGACATAATTTTGAGCATTGAAGCCATTGAGGCGCAGGGGCACGAGGGTGTGACTGTAACGTGACGGTTGTGGATTCGATCCACGCTCAGGAAATGAATTTTTATTTATTAATATTTTCATTTTTTCGCTCTGCATCAAGGCAAAAACCCGGCGTTAAGTTCCGCCACTCAGCACCCAATTCCCCAAAAGTTTCTGTGGAAGAGGGGAACGGAGTATTTAACAGTAGGTTCCCTGCTATTTGTGGAATAGCGATAAGCTAATTTATTATTAAACAAAAACTTCACTAGCCTCTAATACATTTTTTTATGCCTTTTTGCCATTATTCTACTTACTTAACCTTTATAGACAACCCAAGGGAATTATAAGATTGTGATGGAGCAGTAGAAAAAAATTCAAACTTACTTTAATATTTATTTCATCAAAACATCTATACATATATTTGAGGCCGTCGTGGCGCAAGGGCACAACCGTGTGACTGTAAACTAGGTTTGATTCTCACTCGGGGGAATGAATTATTATTCATTTCTTTGCTCTAATACTAAGGCAAAACGCGGCGTTGACTTCCGCCGCTCAACACACAATGCCTTAAAAATTCGGCAGAAAGTTAGGGCGGAATATTTTCTCTTTAGGTTTCCACTGTCTGCTCCGTTGTGCACGAGATACAGTGTAAAGCTAAAAAAACAAGCAAAAACATAAATATTATACCTACATCCATATCCATAACTATTCTGGCTCCACTGAACTTAAAAGAAACACCGGCCAAGTAATAAATAAAGCAAAGAAGAAGATAAGTAAATACGGGAAGTATATTCTAAGTAATAAAGAAACATCGCGATACTAAAGTACAAACACGGCAATTTATCACAAAATCAATCACATCTCGCAGCGAGCGATCGTCGAACAACTCATTACATTACACCTAGAAGATCTACGCTTTTGACGCACGCGAGCTTTTGTAATCAGTGTAGTCCCCACTCACATTTTACATTAATATGTCATTATTTTTTAATTTCAATGGGCAAAAGGATGGAAATGCGTTAACATTAGGTTCCCAGGTTCCCTATGTCTGCTCTGATATGTGCGGGATACAGCGTAAAGTTCATCCCGCAAATAACAGGGTAGATAGAGGGAACCTGGAAATAGTTAAGGGTAATGTGAGTGGAAGATGGATTGTAATTGTATAATGTACCTGTTAAAAAAAATAATAAAATTAGAATAATATTCGATAAACGTTAATAAAAATAAACTACAAAAATACTCTTTACTACTTTTCAAATAGTTTTAACATATTTTCTTTGGTCATCCAAGTAAATTCAAGATTGTCGCTATAGAAATATTGTATTGTTATCGAATCTTTAAAGTTATGCAAATTTTCAAGGAAATCGAACGACAAAAAGTGGGTCAAAATAAATATGACTTACTAATTATGACGTATGATTGTAAATGAGATGTAACTTGTAACAAGGTTTGTGAGTTCAATTCCCAATCGGAGGAGTGATTTTTTTTTTATTATTTTATTTATTTCAATTCCTCGCTCTACTAACGAAGCACGCTTGAGTTCCGCCACTCAACACGCAATGCTTCAAGAATTCAGCGAAAAATGGGGAACGGAGTGTATTAACACCAGGTTAACATGCTTCATATGCCTACCCTGCTTTACATGTACCTGCCTGTACCTTTACCTAATACATCAGTAGCCCAAGCACGAATAACTATCGAAAAGTATTCGAATCGTTGTCGATATCAATTTGTATAGAAATTGAACACATCCTACACAAATTGGTATCGACAACGATTCTAATACTCTTCGATAGTCATTCGTGTTTGGGCTACAGTAAAAATATGATTATTAAATCGTTTATATATATTTTAATATCACACTTTTTTTCTCACGCGAACGGGTAACACGGAATGCCGTCGTTAGATATTAACAGCTGTAGTCTATAACTCTATACGGTAAGGCATTGTACGTGGTTGCATGACAACGGGATTAAATTTTTATTAAATTCGTATTACAGCGCTCAGTCGGAATTCCCTGTATAAAGAACTTATGGGACGTCACAGCTTGTGTGTAATTCCCATCAATCTCCTTTCAAATATCTTGCTGAATAGAATGTTGAGGGAAGTTATGAATTGATAAAATTGTGGTAATTAAGTTCTTACTTGTGGCCAGTCGTGGCGCAAGAGAACAAGTGTGTGACAGTAAACAGGATTAATTGTGGGTTCGATTTCCACTTACGGAAATGAAATATTCATTTAAATACATATTTTCATTTCTTCGCTCTGGTGTCAGGACAACGCGCGGCGTTGAGTTCCGCCACTCAACACGTAATTCCTCCAGAATTCAGTGCTAAATGGAGAACAGAGTGTCTTAACACTAAGTTCCTTCTGCCTACGTTGCTGTGTGCTGGAAACATAAAGTATATAGAAACATTCAATACCATCAGGGCAATTTGACGTAGATAATAAACTAAAATAACTAAAAAAAAAAATATACATATTAACCAAATGTGCTCAGATTTCAATTGTAATTTGTATAGAAATGATTTAAAATGAATGAGTCGATTTACTATGTCTTGTTGACTTGATGTAAATTTTGCATATTTAATATACATCAGAATAAAAATATTGAAATAAATACTAGTTGTTTCTAGATTCTTATCGTTTCATACAAAAAGCGATCGAGCTGTAGCCTCTGTGACCTAGATGCAACATTGAATATTTTATTTATAAAAAGATCAATGTATTAACAGAAAACTCTTATCAGTTTAATAAGCATTGTTATCTGTTTTCTTATATACTATGTAAAGTGTCCTGCCAAGAACTTAAAAATATTATTACACTAAGAGGATTACTTATTAACAAACATACTGTCAGGGTTACCGTACCTCAAAAGGTACGATGCCCCAAACCCAAAGGTCACAAGAAGAGCGTGTTTGAAGTGGTTGTTAAAAGTGGACGAGGAGAAAGAGAATGTAGAGACAGCTGCGCTGTTAGGAATAAAGCGTGAAGCTATCAAAAATTACTATTTGTTTATATTTCATATACGAACAATATATGTATACATATATTTATTTATAAACGTAGATTTCCTCCTGTTTGCTATTTACCTTGCTCGTTTCGTGGCTTTCCGTAGTAACAGCTTCACGCTGTAACCCGCGCACAGCATGGAGAACTTAGTGTTAAGATACTCCGTTCCCTTCCGTTCTCCTTCGTAAATTTTAATTTAGTTACAAACCCAAATGATTTTGATATATTGGATGATCTATAACACTATTATCGTGCTGTATATTAAATTTTCAATATGTTTTGAACCAATTCAGCTCATTCTATATACAACAAAACTAATAAATATAAGCTATTATTATTTAAATAATAATTCTGAACTGCTCATATAAGCAGTTTTACAATACCATTGTGGGATTTATGATGTATTGTCCATAGGCAACCAATTATTCTCATTAACTCCTGATCCGGATTATCGAAAGCAATCATATTTTTTATATTGTTCTTGCAATCTACATTAAACGTTAAAAGCTTCTTTTGCATTTTAAAAAGTTTGGTATATTTATAAGAGGTTGATGGAACTAAAATGTGAAAAACTGGTAAAATATGAAAAAGTAAATTATATACAACTTTGATACTTAACCTCTGCTTCCGATTGACGGTCACAATATGATGGTGATTGTCGTTTATGTCGCTTTTTGTCTATGCTAAACTGCTAATAAGATAATCTTGCAAGTAACAGTATTTACTAGATAAATATATTTAAAATATTATAAATCAATTCGACCATTAAAAACTACTAAAAAAGGAATAATCAGCTTCACGCTGTATCCCGCTCACAGCAGGGTAGGTAGAGGGAACCTAGTGTTAGCCACCCACTTTTTGCTGAATTCTGGAGGCACTGCGTGTTGAGTGTCAGAAACTTAGAACTCAACGCTGTGATTTGCGCTTTGAAAGAATAATTATTACCTATATCAGAAATATTTCCAGATTTTTAAAGTTATTATAGATAATAATGTATGTCACTGCTGTAATAAAAATGTTATATCGAAATTATACAACCAAATTCATAGAGGTCAAATTGCTATCATAAACTCGGTGCAGATACCGATTTAATGACTACAGCATGACATTTACAAAATGATTTGTTCTGGATTGGCACGCTTGAAAACTTTAACTAAAGAACTGCTTTAATGATATTTAAACGCTAATTGCCATCTCTGAGTGAAAGTACACCTTAAATATAACCTACTTTTCGACTTTACCTTAAGCGGACAGGTGTAAAACTCGGTAAAATATCACGTTAGCGGGTACTTAGTAAATTGCGTTGCATCCATTGCTGGGGCTCGAGCCGGGAGCAATGCAGTTACGACGTCATTAGCACGTTATGTGACGTCATAACTCCGTAGCTATCTCCCGGCTGTCGGCAATTAAGGGGATGGATGGAGCTACACGTGGCCTAAATGTGCCCTATTATTTTATTCTGCCTCAAACTATTAATTTTGGTGAATTATTGTAATTAGTGAATGTAGGTAGATTTTGATACTTGGAATACTGGTGTTGTTTAGATATTATGTGTCTTTTAGAGTCTGGGACGTCGTTGTACGAATTTTGTTATATAACTCAATTACTAGATCAAAACCAACTTTTGATATTATGGTCAGATATAATTTTTATACCTTAAACGTACCTATACGTTTCACCTATATTAGAAATAAAATATTTTTCACTACTACGCTTTTTCACGAATTATGTAGAGTTAAAAGAGCCTTACCCATCTGATAACGAGGAAAAACACGGCGTTAAGTTTCGCCACTCAACATACAATGCCTATAGAATTCAGCAAATACTGGAGAAGTGTCTTAATGAGAACAGATTGTCTTAACATTAGGTTTCTATGTTTCCCCTGTCTACACTGCCGCTGTTACGTGTTGCATAGAAAAACTTAAGCTAAACTGTAAATATTCAGTCCTTTTAAGTACTCCCTATCATAAAACTTAACCAAGCAAGTACTAAATGTTGCATATAAATCTTATAACAAATCTAATCTTAATTCCAGTTAGTTATACATTTCTGAAATTCGTAGCATACATGCAATTATGTAGTTAATTCTGCCACTTATCACAGGTATTTGGCGCGTCACACGTCACGGGCACCACTATAAATCTGCGGAAGTCTCCGTCCGCCTTCATGAATCACTCCGATGGAATTCGACCCATCTTTGTAGAAAGATTGAAGAAAATTTCGATTTTAAATTCTTTTTGTATTACTCAAAAAATGTTTTTTATAATTATGACTGAATTTTTAAATGATTTGATTCAGAATATTTAAGAATACTTACAAGAATAGATAGTTGAGAGGTATATATGTAAATATCACATATTTTCCTAGAAGTATCCTATAGGAATTTCATGTAAAATGCAATAAAAACGATTACGTTGACTTAGAAGGTTGGGTTTTTTGTGCCTCAAAAAACCATAGACCCAAAAATTTGATACTGATGTCAGTGTAGTACCTTCACGCAATCTCGAGATACATGATCTGGACAGAAGAAAAGACGGACAACGTAGTGTTCCTATAAGGATTCTCTTTCCACTTTTTGCAGTACGGAACCCTAATAAAGAAATATTTCTATTTACTATTATCCGATGCACATATCTGATTTAAATATATAAATATTCAAAACGAAAAACCACAAAAGCAAAATGAAACACGCCTTAATCAACGCAGATGATTAAATTAAAGCTCCTGTAAGTTCATTAGGTTTCATTTAAAATTTTATTTGCATCCCATCTCATACACACGCATGCAAACGGCAACTAGAATTTTTTTATTCAATTTCACGCTGAATCTCGCATGAAGCAGAATAAGTTTAGAGAGCGTAGTATTAAAACACTCTCTACTTTTTGTAGAGGCGTTGCGTGTTTAGTGGCGGAATACAAAGCCGCGCTTTACCACGACACCAGAGCGAAGATAATAAATGCAAAATACATTAAATATTTAATTCCCCTGATTGAGAATTGAACCCACAACCTGTCGCGTTTACAATCACACGCAACCACGATCGGCCCCAACTAGCAAACATCATATCAAATAAAACGGGTGGAACAGTACGCGTTGCGTGCGTTAATGACCCCTAAACTGGTTAAATCCATTTCATGCTCGGTCTGCCTCACTCATGATATTTCGATAATGGCGTAAATTTATGCGGCACTACCTCGAAATCCGAGACTGCATAATGACTTGGTGTCGGGCTTGTTTTATGCTAAGTGCGAGAACGAAAGAGACTGGAAATGTATGCAGATCGGTCGCGTGGGAAGTGGCAACAAGTGGTCGAGACGTTGGTTCTTCCACAAACAAAAATGGAATCCTTTTAATAGCCGAAATTAACTGGTGTTTAATTAAAACGTCGGCCGTGCGAGAATTTGTAGTGGCACGAGAATCGCTTGGTATGTACTTGGTGGAAAACACAGGTTAAATTATTTAAACATGTCATTATTTTGAGCGAAATATGGTTATCTTACGAATATTTCGATTAGTGTAAAGACTTAACTGAAGAGAATCTCGCACACAGCAGGGTAGGCAGAGGGAACCTAGTGTTAAGACACTCCATTCCCCACTTTCTGACGTATTCTGGAAGCATTGCGTGTTGAGTGGTAGAACTCAATACCGTGCTTTGCCTTGATGCCAGAGCGAAGAAATGAAAATATAAATTTAAATAAATATTTCAGCTCCTCGAGTGGAAAAAAAAGTATAGTGTAAAGACTTTCTTTATTTTATATGGATGGTAATGTGTTCAAATGTCACTCTGGGGAACGTTTTTTAATAATTATGACCTTAATATTCTTCAAATCTGTATAAAGAAAGTATAATATCGAATTACATCATCTGCAGTACACTGACTCGCATTGCGTTAGAATAAAAAAACAGTATGACGTAAGTTTCTTAGTTCAGTTTTTTGTATGAGTTTAGCTTATCTTATTTCGCGTAATAACCAGTAATAAACATTAAAAAAAACCATTTATATATATTTCACTTTCATGGAGGAATTAATTTATTTATAAGTGACAAATACAATATTTTTTTTTATGTTTTGTGTTGTAGGTAGGTTGCATTTAATTATTTTATGCAAATCGATGAACCTTTTTTTGATATAAAATAGTACAAATGATTTCAAATTGAAACATATAAACTAATATGGAAAAACCGGTTAGGTGCGTGTAGTACGACCATTGCTTCTAGAAGAAAGATATCCATAGGATATCCTAGCTGCTTTACTATAACACCCCTTACTTTTATTCTCGCTTATAATTGTATTAAAAAATTCAAAATTTTTAGAACCAATAAGCTAAACATAATAGCAATTTTAAATATTACAATGTTAAATATTACAATCCTTAGTAAATGTATACTAGAGGCCGTCGTGGCGCAGTGGCACAAGAGTGTGACTTTGTGCGCTGCAGAATTGACTGGTTGTGTGTTCGATCCTCACTCGAAGAAGCAGTAAGTATTTACGTTTATATTTCCATTTTCTTCGCTGTAGTGTCGAGGCAAAGCGTGGCGTTTAGTTCTGCCACTCAACATGCAATGCCTCCAGAACATGCAAAAAAGTGGGGAACGGAATATCTTAACATTAGGTTCCCTCTGTCTATCCTGCTATGTGCGGGATACATCGTGAAGCTAAAAAAAATTAAAATCGAGAGTATACTAAGAGAACATACCATTCCAGTCACCATCATTTAAATTTATTACAATTTCAAGCGATAAGTCTATTCCTAATATTACACATAAAAATTTACGCTGTTAGCTTTATTTTGACCATATCGAAACTACTGCTGTAATAAATTTAAACACCTAACCTAAGCTTCACTCTGAATATCGAATATAAGAGGGTAACCAAAGGGAAGGCTCCCTTTGTGTTAAGAACTCTGGAATCTGGAAGCATTGAGCGTTGAGTAGCGGAACTCATCGCCGAGCTTTGCCTCGTCACAAGAGGAAAGATATAAAATATTCAACATTACATTTCTTAAAGTAGAAATCGAACACACAACCTTACATGTTTAAAGTCACACGCTTGTGCCCCTGCACCACGTCTAGCTTCAGTAATGTACTTAATATAAGTAAAAACTAAATAAGCACTTATTTGAAATTGTAATTTCATAGTTCAACAAGGCTTTGTAGTTTTGATTCAAAGTATTTGATCTCTGTATCTTCAAGGTGGTCAACGAACTCTCGCACAGTCATAAAGGGTCTAGTCATAATAAAGGGCAATCCACCTCAAATATTTGACGGCACCCTCTGCAGTCAGATCAAAGAGCGGTGAGCGCATCAAACGATCTCATTGTTATCTCCCCCAAAACCTTGGATATTAAGGAAAATTTTGGTATTTAATGCTTATTTTTAATGAGAAAATAAAGATAAGAAGATTATAGTAAGAATATTATCTGTATATTAATAAGTAAAACAATAAGTTAGTTACCCTTTTTCCAAGACGAGGAAGT
>DWGR01005988.1:0-10006 GCA_018247715.1 Heliconius burneyi
TTTTACTTGCCTCGCTAACTAGTTATCTTAATAAAAATGTTGGACCTTTGATAAAAAGTTATTGGGTTAATGTAAACATGGCATTAATAAATATTCAGCAACTTGTTGCAACAGGGTTCAATAACGAATTTTTTAGTTTGTGTCTAGAGGCCGTCGTGGCGTAGTGGCACAAGCGTATCGCTGTGTGCGACGTCTGTGGGTTCGATTCAGGGGAATTAATTATTATTTATTAATATATTCATTTCGTCACTCTTTCGCTGTCTCTAAGCATGGGCGGTAAGTGGGAAACGTAGTGACTTAACAAAAGGTTCTCACAGCGTAAAGATTAATAAATGATATGAGCCTAAAGACAAGTAGTTTACTAGTATTTTCTAAGGAGTTCCATTATTCAGGTCCTGGCTAGATCTTCAAACGTATTGATTGATACCATATTGAGGGTGATCAGCTACGTTTGACTTTTACCATCATCAGTGAGTCAAAATCATTTTCGTAGATTTTATCATATACTCATAATAACAGAGATATATAATTATATTTCAACCTAAAAAAATTAAAACATGATTTATAAAAAAAAACTATTTCTTTAAATGACTACCAAATACTCGTATATTTGCTTCTTTCAGACTCTTAAAGAAGTGATTTAAAAAAAGCTTCTAAGCTTCTTCTTTAAATTAAAATTTTTGTTACAGGTCTCCTATTCCACAGAGCGATACTAATGTCCGGATCGGGGCTAAGCCCGTGGTCGCTGGTAGCTGATCCTAACAAATACGCCGAAATAGTTGCCAACCACGCAAATTGCTCACCCGGTAAGCTATCTTTGTTTTTAGCTTTACAGTGTTTAACTGGAACGGCAGAGGGAACCTAGTGTATAAGCACTCCATTCGTCGCCTCGCAGCCAAATTTTGAAGCACTGTGGAGCAGCTCTATATGTTTTTACAAAAACGAGGGAATAAAAATAATTTATACCTCATATCCGTAGTATATTGGAAAGAAAATAGAATTGTATAAAAATAATATTACAGTGAAAAGAAAATAATCGTGTAAAAAATGTCCTTGTACTAATAACGAGAAAAATGAATCTTCTATATTTTTCTTATACATTTAAGGCTAAAAATTATACTTTAAAAAGAAAAACGTTATGTGCAATATGCCGTATGTAGCAGAGGAAACCTAACACTAATTTTAAAGTTGAGTGCCGGAACTCACCTCCGCGCTTATTACCAGAATGAAAATACAATTCACAATCAAAAGCGCAATCACGTAAATGACGATATTGTTAAATAGATTTAAAAATAATCCATCCACTTACACTATCGTACTATAGATGGTGGTCTTAATATAACCACGTTATTTGGTACAGAACTCACTCCACCAGCCTTACTTCGGTGCTTAAGAGAGCGTCCCTTAGAAGCGTTGCTGTCTGCACCAGTTCATGCGCCAGACTTCGCTTATGCGTTTGGTCCAAGTGTCGACGGCGTTGTGATTGGTAAGCATGATATATAACCACTCTTAGAAAATAATAACGATTTATAGCTTCACGCTGTGTCCCGTTCATAATAGGGTAAGCAGTTGGTACCTGGGAAACAGTTAAAACACTCGGTTTCTATTAAAACACTTTCTCTTCACTGTCTGCCAAATTATGGATGCATTGCATGATGAGTGGCGGAAACTTACCTCGTGCTTGCCAAAGTTACCAGAGTGAGAAAATGAAAATATTAAATATTTCATTTGCCTGAGTGCGAGGTGCAGCCTACAACCGTCAGGTTGACAGTAGCACGCTTCTGCCCCTGCGTCATGATAGCCTCTAATATATCTTTATGACTACAAATATTTGTACAATAAATAGACATAGCAGAAACTAGGCATATCCACCAACTAAAACGATTTCACAGACAGTAAATGATACGAACGCTTGACTGCAAGGTACTACTTGTGCTATTACGTTACTTAGAACTCACTTGTTTCCAAGGATGATACTGACTTCGGTATGTTGTTCATAATAATAGGTCAAACAAAGGTATCTAATGGAGATGGAACAATGAATTTTATAGAGAAAAATTGTATAGAGTCCCCCTAAATTAACACAAGATTTGAATTTGCTTACGTTTTATCAATTTTAAAAGAGTAGCAAATTCATAGTTGAGAGTGTAGAGGTTGTAAAATTGGACACAAAAATGTTTAATGAATATATATTTTTGTATTCAACAATATTTCCAAAATTAGGAATATCTGCGAGCCACAATTTGAAAATGTTAAAATTGGCCCTAAGCTCGTGTAATTTTTTAATATACTTGATTTATATTTATGGAATTATTCAAAACCGGAGATCATACCCATTAGGACACCACCATTCGTGCATTACAAAATAAAATATATCCACAATTACACACAAGAGTCATAAAAAAATACAAACTGGTGCATAATTGCAGTAAAACAATTCCATACGCCATGTGCTATTCTATTTCTAAAATATACTTTAATTCATGCGCTAGTTTTGGGACTAAATAAAAATCTAAATTCTATTTTTCTTTAACTACCCCATTACTTCTCGAATCATAGTCATATTTTGTTCTAATAAGTCTTAATAAATATCTAGGAACAAAACTTCGAACTACTACAATTTAACCATCATCATATTACACAAAATTACAAAATACCAAAACTCATATACATATTACATATACGCTCATCCTCCATATTTTTACTGTCGAAACTGATACTTCTATGTATTCGCAAATTGTGATCCCAGAATATCTGTCAAGCCGTTCCGTCCGTCCGTTATTAAATTGCGCCCACAAAGTTTTCTCATCTCGCTCCCTTGGGCCGATGTTTTCAGTTAGCTCACTTGGTACGACACGGGATTCTTTTGATTTTATAAGGTTTTTTGTAACTAAGGACAGTTTTAGCAACTTTTTTTTCAGAATTTATGGAACGCTTATGAAGAATTTGTGATTGGACATGATTGGTATAATTTTTGAGAGGTATTAAATTTGGTTCAAATTTGGTTGGATGCTCTTTCGGGAGAATTAAGTAACGTTATTTAATCTTGTAACAAGACAAAATGTGGTATTAAGTTCTGCCACGCAACACGTTATGTCTCGAAAATACGACGAACGGCACGAAATGTCTTAATATTGATTTTCGTCTGCCTATCCTACTATACTCGTATTCGGTTAACAGCATGAAGTTAAAAAAAAATCTATGTATCCTCTAATAAATGTAAGCTTATTTTGTGGTGGAGAATATTGGCAAAACAATACAAAAAAACATTCAATAAAAAATTATAAAATTTATTTTTACCTAATATATTTCATATATAGTATATTTATATACATCATTTATATCATATGCAACAGTCGACTATTTTAATATTTAACTATGTTCATATTATAATATGGTGTATGTTTTTCTTCATATTTATTTATACGTTGAAATCAGAATGTTATTTATTCAGATCTACCTTTATAAGCTATTTCAGTTCAGTTCTCAATTGATCAAATAAAATAAAAAAGTTCCAATTATCATATTTAAGGTTCTATCAGCTTGGCAATCAGTTTTCAGACAAGACAAAAAAAATAGAAAATTTTCTTCGCCAAATAATATTTCTTGAATCATGTTAAATAATTTACTTCAGTCGTAGCTCGGGGCCACAAGTTTTCCACTGTAATGCCGACTGGTTTCGGATTCTATTCCCATTTGAGAATTTTTATTTTCATTTCCTCGCTCTAATAACGAGGCAAACGCGCGGTGTCAAGCACCCGCACCCAACACGCAATACCTTGTGATAAAGCAAGAGTGTATAAACTCAAGGTTTCTCTACCTACCTGCTATATTCGGGATAAAGCGTGAAACTGAAATAAATCGACATATTTATGCCGACTCATAATCCATGACTTTAATTCGAGCATTTTCTTAACATAACCTTTCATTTTTAGACACAGGCGATATGCTTATCAACCCAGAACCAAGCTACGAGTGGCAGGCGGCACGAGCTTCCCCCGGCAAGGCCACCGCTGTTAACATTATCAATGCGGTACTTATGCGGAAAAGTGCTATCGCTCAACTCACCAAGTAAGTAACTTTGAATTGTCTTTTGTGTTGCGTATGTTGATATATTTAGATAATTTAAATATAATAAAAACATGTTTATACATATTTTTGTTGTATAAGATTTTTTTTCAGGAAAAAGATTTAAACTAATTACTGCTTAAGACTCCAAAATAAATTAAAAGTGAGTTAAAATATATTTACTGATCCACGTAAGTGTGTAACACATACTCTCAGAGTCCTGCTAACTGTGAGTGCGATGGTGGTGGGTTCGATTCACACTCAGAGCAGAGAATTATGTGGCTTAATAAGTACTGTCTTGGCGGGAGTGGAGAACGGACTGTTTTAAGTGTGGTTTCCATCTGCCTACTCTGCTACAACTGAGATACAGCGTGAAGCTAAGAAAAACGAGCCGATTTACAATAATCTTTCTCTATAATCTGTTTTTTCTTCACCAGATACGACTTAATGCTAGGTGTAACGAAAGCTGAGGCGTATTTCGCCTTCAGTGGAGACGATGTTCAATATGGCATAGAAGCAGACCGACGATCGAAAATTCTAAAATCATTTGTTAGAAACACCTATAGTTATCATTTATCTGAAATTTTAGCGACCATCATTAACGAGTACACTGATTGGGAAAGACCTGTACAACATCCTATTAATATAAGGTAAATAGTCTTGTTTAATAGAAAGCTTTCAGTTATTGTTAAATTATTTGGATATAGACAGTAGGTAATTATAAAATACATTACTATTTATAAAAATTATGATCACGACTGTTGTGGGTTTGATTCCAATGCAAGGGAATGAATTATATCAACGCAGCGTTGAGTTCTGTCACTCAACATTCTGTCGTAAGCATTCTCTGAAAACCTGGACAGTGGATGGGAAACGGAGTATCTTATCACGAGGTTTTCTCTGCCTACAGGATAGCGTGTAACATAGACAAAAATGTGGACATATACATTAATCATCAGCGACACGCCCATGATTTCGCCCACTTGAATAATATAGATTGAATTCCTTTCGTGATCTACTATATGTTTGCTGCATACTTATAGTAACAAAAATTTTTTGTACTTAAGTTTTATTCAAAAAAAACCGATTATTCGTCTGAAAAACTAGGAAAATTGAATGATTTAACTCCTTACACTCTGCTTTACGCTTAAAGATACAATTACAGAAGTTATATGTAGAAATTTTACACTCCACCATAAGATATCTTATGTTAAGCTGTATAGAATACAGAATCAATTTGAGGATATAATTGTAATTCAATATTTAACATTTTTTAAACAGAGACGAGACATTAGAAGCTCTAAGCGACGCTCAAGTTGTGGCACCAACGGTTCTCACAGCAGACACTCATTCAGCACTACGAAGGAACTCATATCTCTATGTGTTTGATTATCAAACGAAATATGGTGATTATCCTCAAGTAAGTGAATTATAACTCAAATCGTAATATAATATTACTAATTTTAAAAAAGAAATATAATAAAAAATGCCATTGCTTCTCGGTGGCACAGTAGACTTGAATATGTCTTATGTCATAAATGAAAAGAACAATGTTTAAGAATTATTTTTATTTAATAGAAAATAGGAATCCCAATAAGGCTTTTTTTGTAAAAAAATATTTAAACGAAACATAAGATAATCATGTCTTCAGAGTATATAAGATAGGCAGCGTCCACAAAACTTGGAAAAAAGAAAAAAAAGACGTATCGAATATAAATCTTTTTTTACTAAACTGGCTTCAACTTTCAAACGATCTCTGCGAAAAAGAAAATGTCCACCAAATGTCTGAACCAACTTCCGAACTCTCATTAAATGCATTAAGGAATTCTATAGAAAAATGAAAACTTGCCAAGTTCAGCGTAGCATATATAAGATGGCTGGAGCTGCGGAACTTTTGACGTTAGCATTATTTTGTGGTCTGCCAAGTGGCGTAATTGACTATAGTTAGTCTAGTTTGAAGGAAATATAGATGTTTGGCATAATATAGTGTATGAGAAGTATTGATTACATATTATACATGGATTTAAATTGAGAAAAAGAAAACATTAAGAGGGGATTTTTTCAAAGAACCATTCAATCAGGCTAGGTAGGAAGACATGATAATTTCTTCCACGTGAATGATTGTGTGTATCAATTAACTCTTTCTGAACGGATGGAACGATTTTAAAATATGTCTTTATTACAAGTTATCTTTGTCTAAATAATACCTCTGATCAAATTTGATTTTTCCTTAATGACTTTCATAAGTCCTTTCAAAAGTTATTTAATATACATCTAAAATTTGCTTTTATAAAACACGAAATTAATTTGCAAAGTTCGAAAATTTTTAATATGGCGATCCACCTCGATGGGTAAAAGTACTTAATTCCCCGCTAGTATTGCATGTATTGTGTCCAAACTATAAGCTGGTTTCATTATAAGCCCGGTTTTGATACTTTGGAGAAATAAGCGATAGTTATAAGTTCGATTTTTAATAAATTGGTTTCTCGTAACTCTTTTTATCTATGGAATATTTTGGAAAGCAACTGACTGTAAGCGTCTTGGTTGTGGGTTCGATTTCTTATTCAGTGGAAACATTTTCATTACCTCGCTCTAGACACAAGATAAAGCATCGCGTTAAGTTTCGATACTCAAAAGGAAGGTATAGTCTTAAAAATTTGGCGATGCCTGGGCCAAGGAGGATCTTTAACCTACATACACTCTTACATAATAAAACTAATAAAAAATAAAGAAATAGAAAAGATTGTCGAGGTTCAAACTATTAAAGATAAAACCACGAGGTAGTTCTAAAACATACGTACGTTCAGAAAATGGATGTAAAACTTGACAAATCAGCAACTTTCAATGTTTAATAATATTATAAAAATATATTCTTTTTAACTCAGCATAGATACCGTTGTTTTGCAGGGGCACAAGCGTGTAACTATAAACGCCATGGTTTTGAGTTCGATTCCTACTCTCACGAAAAATTAAATATTTTATTTTCAAATTTGTTTTCGATTTTGATCCCCTTAATTCTCAATTCTCCACTTTCTAACCAAATTCGAAACACCGCGTGACGAGTAGCGAAGCTAAACACCTTATTATGACATTAGAGTTAAGAGATTGATTTAATTTGGCGATTTATTTATTTTTTGCGATGCACGCGAAACTAGCAGGGGATTAAGAACTTATACCAAGAAGTGGATCGCCATATTAAAATTTTAATAGATAATTTGATATATTTAATTTCATCAAATAATATGTTTTTTTCATCATAAGAAACTGCTGAATAACTTACATCCCATATAAATGTCAACAAATTATTTTAGTAACGCAAAATCATATTGGCACCTAACATCAAAGGTACATTAAATATTAATTTAACGTTTATTTTTCATCAATAATGTACAAACTGTTAACAGAATGTTTACACAAAAAGTATTTTTAAATCTAAAAAAAACACCTAAGCTTTCATAATGCCGTGACACTTTATGTACAAAATTAAATGCCACCTACACACACCACCTTCTCCTTTTCATAATATTTTTTATGACTTTTATTTTTATACGCTTAAAAAAGTTATAATTAAAAGTTTAAGCGTGATATAGCAACGGCACAACATTTGACTGCAATGGTGATGGTTGCGGGTTCGATTCTTACTCAGAGTGATTAATTATTTTCGTTTTGCTCTTCTGATAACAACGGCTTAACAAATAATGTCTTATATATCAATAACAACTACTCAAGAAGCAATATCTCCGATATTCATAACAACTTTTGAACAAGCATAATCTCTAAAAATGCAAGTTGTGAGCGATCTTAACAGAAGGTTCTCTCTATCAGCTACTAACATACACTTTCCTTCAATTAATGCTATAAAGAGCGTGATATGTTAAGAAAAAATAATTAAAATAAACTTTATATATAATATGTGATAAGAAACGAGCTCACAGCCGTCGTATTTACAATTAAACGATATCCTAATGTGCCACAATGGTTTCAAAAATATAAGAATAAATTTTTATGAAGAAAATCTGAAAATCGCTCAGTTTACGGGTACGTCCTCTTAGGTCTAACCGATGAAGTCATCAGCCAAATTGCCTGCTCATTAAAGTTTGGACGTGCCTTGTTGTTTCAAATTGATTTTTATCGGTACTCCATTTCAAGGCATTTATATGTCTAGGGAGTTTAGTTATTCAATTTATAGGTTGATTGATATAAATCATTTTATGATTTTGAGGCCATTTTGGCGCAGCCGTTGTGCCGTGTAACTGTAATCGCGACGGTTGTGGGTCTTGATACTAACTCGTGGGAATGTGTTTTTTGATCAAGACAAAACGCGGCTTTGAGAACGCTAAGTAAATCATTTAAGACGCAAACGTAAATTTGATGCGATATTTTTTGAAAAAATAAACTCCTAACAGTTGCCCAAAAAGAAACATATAAATATCCAACATTTGGATCATAAAATATTTAAACGGAACACAACACATAGCGATACTAAAACAAACGCGGACATTATATTTGCAATTTCTGCCTAATTGCTGTTATTGCTACCATTTTTTTGTAATCTCCTCCTAGTCAGAACTAGCCCGTAATTTACAATGTACAATTTCTAATTTACTTGTGAGAAGCTAATTGGACTCGTATCTCATGATAGTTTATAAGATTTTTACAGGTTTCCTTTGATTCTAAAAAATAGCTTTCGAAAACGTATAAAAAAATAATTTTATTGGGCGGAAAATAGGAGGCAGAGTGCCTTATAACTAGGTACCCACTGCCTACCATGCTGAGAGAATTTGATGCCCTGCAGAGAGAAAAAAAATTAGAATTTAAAACTGGCGAAACTCGTACCCACTCATAACATTGTATGCAATAACGTATCGTACGAAACGATTACGTTAAAATATCTATTTGTTATTGTTATCATTGATATTATTGTGTCCTGAATAACAGATAGAGTTGGCTGGTAAAATCAGGATCATCTAACGAATTGACTTCTTATCTGATATGACTTTTCAGACGTGAACATAATCTCTATTTTAAGTGACGTTATCTTAAATTAAGCTACTATATTTAGATAGTATGATCATAACCTTTATTTAAAATTGAAGATTTAAGACCACAACGAAGATTAAGCGAAGCGAGAAATTTAGAAAAATACCACCTAACATTTCAATATCAAATTCAAAACAACGAAATAACCCAACACACGAAATAAACTTAACCGCGTGAAAGAAATCACCAAATTTACATTCAACCTACGCCCGAACTCGAAATCTGCACAAGGCAGCCTCAGAACGAACGCCGACAAATGGTCTAACCAATATTTTAGTATTGAAGTGTTTTCCGACGTCTCCTAAAACGATCGTGACATTACGTGCAGAACATAAATCTTTAGCGTAATTTCTTGTGTATTTTAGATAGCTTGTAGACACTCTCAATGTTGCCAATTCGATCTCTATACGCTATACGTCATATATCTTGTCTGAAACGTTTTTGGTAGCCTTATGGCTCGATGGTAATGGATTTTTGAAATTTCAAATTGATAGTCAAGTTTGAATTTTATATGATAAATGGTAATGTATGATTCAAACTGTTTAGTAAATTTTATCCTTAATACGAAAAATATCATCAATGTTATCTTTAAAATCGTAATACTTATAATAATTCAAATAGTCTAATTTTATTCTTTTTCATTATGTTAAATTAATTAAAACAATTAAGACGGGCTTTTTAGCAACTTTTGTCAGAATGTTCTAGAACGTTAGTCTAATGTGTTGGTGTTTTCTGTACCAATAATTTAATAATCGTTTATATTTATAAAACCTGTAAATATAAGCCAAATCAATGCAGGTGCTGTTAGATACTTCTCAACTTCATCACGGCCTAAAACGGTGAAAATGTGGTTAAAAGCATTTTATGTATGATTTATATTACGTATAATACATACTTG
>DWGR01005989.1:0-10006 GCA_018247715.1 Heliconius burneyi
AATGCGAAACGCAGTGGCATAAAGCCACTACTTCACGCCGGTTTTAAATGCCGGGGGTGGTAATTATCCGGTCGAGTCTGCCCATGCGTGTCGCCATTCCTGGCGGCGTGACTCTCCCACTCGTACAAGGTTCTCTCTCTTAGTTGCGACATAACCAAACAGGATCTAGTGTTGAAAATATTTTAAATTTCATTACTTTATGCCATTAGGGCAAATGTAATGGGGGAAATGTAAAATATACTGAATTTCTGGATTTTATTATCGGGAGTAGCCCTTGTAGAAATAGCCTGAACATTTTTTTATCTTTTTTTGCAGGGGGAAACTAGTGACACACTGTACCCATTAAGACAATGCCTTTCCCCAGAACATTGAAAGCGCAGAGACACAACCGTGTAATTGTAAAGACGACAGGTTGTGGGTTCAATCGTACTGGAAGAAATAAAATACTTAATATTTTCAGTTCCTCGCTCTGGTAACGAGACAAAGCTCGGCGTTGACTTCCGCCACTCAACACACAATTTCTCCTGAACTCGCCATTAACACATTAACCAAAAAAAATTATAAAATATAAAAGCATGCTAATCAATCATGCAAAATTTAAATGACAGCACAGAAACGAAGACAAACAAAATGGATCATACGTAAAATCCCATAATACTCCTTTGACAGTTGGTCAGCTGATAAACGTTTCAAATGTCGTTACCAACTTTGGGGCGAGTAGCACGTGTGATATCATCTTATCGACGGACAGTAATGTGCATATCTCGTAGCTATTTTATCTATTTATGAGGCCGTTTTGGCACGCGGGCACAAGCGTGTGCATAATGGTTGTGGGTTTGATTCCCATTCAAGGAGATAAACATGATTTATTATTTAAAAAAAAAAACAGCTTGACACTGTATCCCGCAAAATATGGTAGGCAGATAGGGAAGCTAGTGTTAAGACACTCTTTTCCCCACTTTCCGCTGAATTTTAAAGAGATTGCGTGCTGAGTGGCGGAAGGCAAAAGCGCGGCGTCGAGTTCCGCCACTAAGCACCCAATGTCACTAGGTTTTCCAAGTATCAAATGATAAGGAACAAGATTGATTGGTTTAAGTTGACCTACGAAGAACCACCCATCAGATAATGGTGACAGAATCTTTAATTCTACAAATATTCTTTTTATTGCTGTCATTTTCAAAATACAGTGTTAGTGTTATATAAAATTATATACGAGTATATTTTTTTATTTTTATGAACTTTATTTATCGTCACATATTTGCACCATCTTAATGCAATTTATTTGTTATGTTATATTTGTAGAAAGTTTAGTTAGAATAAGTAATAATTAATAAAAAGAGAGAGAGAGAACACATTCACTAAATGCCATCGCTAGTAGTTCCCTACTTTCTTTTCAGATTAAAGTAACTAGGTGCTTTGACTATATTCGAAATATAATATTTACTTAGATAATTAATGCTATAACTATGCAAGCTTAATGCTATAATTATGTACACATTTTAAAAAGAAATTGAAAAAAGTAAAATCATAGGAAAGCTAGTAGCATATATGAGAATAAGCGAAACTAATTTATGCAAAATTTGATTTGATTGATTGTTTGTGATTTCGTAAATAATAAATATAAAGTACATTTATGTTATGTACGTTACGTTTCGTCGTTATTATAGATGATTTATATTAAATATATATATATATATATATATATATATATTTATATATATATATATATATATATATATATATTATATATATATATATATATATATATATATATATATTATAAAAGATTTTTTAAGAAAAACGCATTGACCTGCGCCATTCAAAATTTTCACATTCATTCTTCTTGTAGTGTAGGCAGAGCGTTAAATCATTCAGCTTTAAAAAATAAAATCACTCGAGATAATAATATATATATATATATATATATATATATATATATATATATATATATATATATATAATATTTAATCTCAAGTGATTTTAGCAAAGCATGGCGTTGAGTTCCGCCACTTAACTCCCAATGCCTTCAAAATGCGGCGGAGAGTGGGGAACGGAAGTGTATTATTAGGGAGCGGAGTGACTTCACACTAGATTCCCTTTCCATACCCTGCTGTGTGCGGGATACAGCGTGAAGCTGATGTTTGTTTGTTTGATTCCAATTCGAGGAAAACGATTTTTATTTCTTTGCTCCGATAATAGCGCAGTGTTGAGTATTGCCCCTAACACGACAGAAAGTGAGGAGCATATGTCTGATCACTAGGTTTATGTGCACTAGAATTCTGTGAACAATACATATCAAGTATTCTTCATTTTTATTAAATGGCTGTTAATTTAAAAACAAAAAGCATTGTCAAGTTTATTCAATTATTTTTGTTAAGTATACCTACTCTAAAAAAATATTCTAATAAAAAATATGTTTTATATAATTTCCTTTTGAACTGAAAAACGTGTGTTATTTTATTATTTATTCCGCATAAAAATGCCAACTCGACTTCAGTTTGTTTTTTTCTATTAAAACAGAACAGTTTCGCCGGAAGGTTATTATGTTTATGTTAATATGTAAATAGAATATAATTGAGATTCTTCTAGTGATGTTCAAAAGATTGCTTAATATATATTTCGAAGTATTCAATATAATTTTCGATTAATATATATATTTCGAAGCAATCTTATAGGATAAAGCGGGATAAAACGGTAAAGAAAAAATAATAATAATAAAGAACATTTCATTAGGTTCGATTCTCAAGGCTTCCTTTACATTTTCAGAATTATAGGTTTTCTATGAAATTACTATGTATACGAGTATTTGCTTTTCCCGTATTTATATTGCAAGTCACTTTTAAGTAAGTAAGAAGTTTTGTAATTTCATACTAAGTGTAGAAAAAAATAATGCTTAAATATACTTGTAACGATGTAAAATAAATGCTTCAAGGGACCGGAACATTTGATACTATAATTTCAGCTTGATACCTCTACGCAATCTTGAAATAAAAGGTCTTGACAAACAGACAGACGCAACACCACATGGCTTGAGTTAAGTAACACTCACTCCAGGCAAAATTTGAGTTAAAATATTTCAGAAAGCAAGTTACACGGCTGGTCCTAATGGTCAATCTAATATTAACATCTATTGTTTGGAACAATTAGAAGCTTGCTTAATCCTGGTGAATAACTGATCTCACCACAAATTACGATAAATTTATAAAGGTCAGTCCTATTCAATGAAATCGGTTATTTTTGGGGGTTCCTTATCTTTTAAGTAAAAAAAATGAATCCTTTTCAGATCACTTTCTTGGCCGTCTGTCTGTCAAGAGCTTTTATCTCAGAAACGAGAGATAACAAGTTTAAATTCAAACTATATACTAAAATCTACACCACCACGATTTACTTAAAAAAAATATGGTCGTTTATATCGCAAAAACCGCATTTTGTAAATTATGAAGGTACTTCTGAATCTACAGTTATGAAATTTGGCACTTAGCATCTACAGGCAATGTTAGATCAGGAAAAATCTGTAACTGTAGCTTTATAGGGGGGGAGGGGGGGGGGCAAAATTTGGTATTGTATCCGCTAGCTCAAGTGAGCAAAGACAAAAGGGCTCTGGGTAAGCTAAGCTCAAACTTAAGAAAAAGCTTGAGACCTCATTTTTTTCGTACGGAACCCGCGTAGGCGAGCCCAACTTGCGTTTGTCCGGTTTTTTTAAGAGGAGAGATTTATTGATACCCGTACTCTCTTTTAACTGATTCCTGCGCTTGCTGTACGTGTGTTGAGAAATCTCTTAATCATCTTCAGCTTTACTCCTTGTTCCGCATACCATGGAAAGTAAAAAAAAATAGTTTTTAAAACACGCTGTTCCCCACTTTCCTTTTGTCACTGAAGTGGGAAAATAAAATTATTTTGTTTCACCGCTGGTTGAAAATTGAAATATTTTTTTCTACTTAACTAGATTGCACCAGACTAATCAACTAAGATGTTCACAAATAATGTATTTACAATTTATTATAAAAGAGCTAGATCTTATTTTCTAAATATCAGCCGTCAAATTTAAAATCGAACCTGCGATTCCTCCTCTTGCTCGGTTTTGAGTTCGAGTCCCGATACAGTCAAATTGTTATACGTATTCAAAATAAGTACATGTCGAGAAATTTTCCCTCTTAGTGAGTGCTCCCCTATACTCCTTAAGCAACATACATAAATTTCAGCGCTTTACACCACCAAGTATAATAACATATAAAATGTGCGCTGTCTGTCATAACTTGGTACTGAAAACATTTATCATTTTTATTTTTTTGGAATTTTGTCAAATATCAAATTTTATTTTTGTTGATTATTTAAATCTACAGTAACTTTAAATGTTGACGAGAATTTACCAAAATACTGATATCAAACTACTATTACCCATTATAGCTACACAGCCATAAATAACATGAGTAACCCAACATGCCAATATTGTTAGAAAATGTGAATTAATTTCAACCTCCCCTTAAGGTAGTGCCCTGGAAATGAAAGTGGCTGAGCTATCTAACATTGTGTAATTCATTTTACAATCTCATTGTTGGGTGATGATAAAGGGCCCCGGACCCTTGAGCCTTCGACCTTAATGGGATAACTCACCTGCTGTAGATAAGACTAAATGTTATAACTATTTTTTTCCAAAATAGCAAGATTTTTTAGTAGAAAGAAATATTTTATAATAATAATTGCATTGTAGTTCCGATTCTCGCTCGAAGAAATGAATTGTTTCCCCGCCCTCGCAAGGCAAGGTGCGGTATCTTGGATCCAAGTGGACAGTGCGTAAAATAGGTGCACAGTAGGTTAACATTAGGTTCCCTCTATATGTGGGCTAATAATGAAGCTGAAAAAAAAACAAGTAAACAGTAAAAATGCTTTACTATAGTAAGCTATACGTTGAGATTGTTTATATAGCAAATACTGTTCATATCTCCACATACAGTGAGATTGGACTTAGTGTTAAATCTCTCCATTCCCCACGTTTTGCTAAATTATCGAGACATCATGTGGTTGAGGAGCAAAGCCACGCCGCCGAGTATTTCCATCACGAGTGGCAATTGAACCTACAAACGTCGCGTTTATAATCAAACGCTTGTACTACATTGATGTACTAATGCAATAAAAATAATTTATAAAATAAGTTTCAATGTTTCAATAATATTATTATACTTTCGTACTAGCGGTGCCCGCACGGCTTCGCCTTTAACGTCAAGGGTGGCTTTGCTTTGGGGCAAAGCGCGGAACTGTGGCCTTGTCAGAATTCGATGGACAACCTGAGTTATTGAACTCAAGATTCTCCACCATCTGAGTTCCTGGTACCCTCACTGATTTGATGACGTGACACACTCGTACGATTCTCGTACGAGTTTGACATTATATTTTATACATACTTGCATACATTACCCAATAAAAGGGTGCCGCATAAATTTCATTTTAGGCGCTATTAGTGCTAAAATCGACACCGTCCCGTACTTACCTTTGAAGTATGGAACCCTACAAATAGCAACTGAAGCTCTCGAACCTCACCTCTTCTCTTAATTACTTACTTCTTTGCACAAGCTTTCGAAATTCTCAAAAATAATACAGAATTGAGAACAAATATTTAAGTTTGCTTTTATAAAAGTAATGACGGCCAAAACAAATCAAATCAATCTCAACTAGAACTCAAATAAGAAGTTATTTATAAAAAAATATATAATATATATAAATATTATAAAACCAAACTATCTAAGTCTAATACAAGTTTATTAGACTTTGATCAAAGTTTCATAGATTAAATACAAAATTTTGTTGTTTTTAGACAAAATTAAATAGTCTAGAAGTTTTTATATTGAAAATTGATTTACTTTTACAGGCAATATATTAATATTATAAGCACCATCATCAGGTAAGATACCTAGCGATCTACTTATTTTTCGTTTCCGTAGAGACTAGATGATGCGAGAGATTTGTATCTATAAAACAATATGAGTACTTATGTCTTTCAACAATAAATTTTCTTAAATTTCTATACAATATATTGAAATTTGGATATTAAAATATTAATAGGGATAATGTTTGAATGTGTTGTAGTTTGGTGCCCACTCGGGGAATAACTGGTTTTTATTTTTCTCTTTTTCTTCACTTTCTGCCTAATTCTTGAAGCACTATACATTGAGTAGAGCAGAAGTCAATGCCACGTTACCAGAGTAAGGAATACTTGAATTTCGTTCCCTCAATATTCCCTCCCTTTCATTCCCTTAATTCCACTCAATACTTAGTCTTTCGAATTTGGACAGAAAGGAAAAAATGTAGTATTTGTCACTAAATGGAATTGAAAAGGAACTTTTATTGTTAGTAGAAGCAGAATCTAATATAATATATTTTAAAAACTACTTAAAACAAAAATAAACAAGCATATCTCTATGAAGTCAAGAGTTTCCCGTTCCAACACAACGTCCCGCAGTATAAGTTTGGACAGGCTGGATACACCGACGTCTGTTTAACTCGCCGGTGTATCATTGAGTGCTCGACGTGGCTGAGAATTCTTCTTAAACAAGACATAACGCGGCGTTAATTTTCGCTATTATAATTATATTACAAATATATTATTATTAATACAAACTTCATATATTTGTCAAAAATATTACATATTAATATTTTTATATTTTCGCTCTGACACCAAGCAAAAATCTGCAAAATTGCAATTTCTCAAAAAATCGGTGAATTTTGAGGAACGGTGTATCTTAACACAAGGTTGCCTCTGCCTACCCTGCTGCGTTCCTGAAGCGCATATAATTTATTTTTCAATCAAAATTTTTTATAATTTTCAAACTCACAAAACCGGAAGCAGGTCACTAGCTATTAAATAAAAATATAACATCTACCACATACTAAATCCAGTACACCTATAAACCTAGATCCTTTCGCCAAATCAAATACATATAAAGACACCTAGAGTTAAGGGTTAGCCGAGCTGGAGCAACTCTCGTTACCTCGAGAGAGCTAAGTCGCTACGTCAGTTTGGTCTAATTTGTGAAGCTTGTTACACTTGACCCACTAAGCAACCATATTTTAGAGAAAAATTTAAAATCCTGAGCCTCCATTAGAGGTGATATTGATAGTGAAATATGTTTCTTGTTGAATTAAATTTTTAAATCAATTTATTTTCTTTTTTACTCTGATGTACTCATATCAATAAAGGGTTAGCTTTTATACATTATGCTAAATAATAATTATTTTTTATGAATATTATAACAATATTTATTTATTTATTTAATACTTTATTACACCATAACACATAATTTAAACATAAGACAGATACAAGAAAAAAAACCAAAGGGAAAAATGGTGGAAAGGCGGCCTTATCACTCACTCGTGATGTATTCTAGGCGATCTTTAACTTAAAAAAGAAACTACTACTATTAATGTACAAAATATTACAAGCATTGCAAGGTAGGTAAAGGGAACCTTGTGTTAAGACTTAAAACACTCGGTTCCGTATGCTTCGCCCAATTTTAGAGACACTGCATATTGAGCGGCGCAACTTAAAAATTTACTTAAATACTCTTAAATATTTGAATAGGACAATAAAAACTAATAACATATGTATAAGACTAAGCGTCCAATGGGGTAGAGTCGTGCTACATTACGAAATTTTCAGCGCTTAATATTTTTCAATCTTTAGTGTGTAATTTACACGAAAATATTGCTAGAAAACTATAAGGGCGGTGTTGAGTTCCGTCGTGAAACTAGGTTCCAAGGTTCCTTCTGCCTACCTTGTTATGTTAGATACTACGTGACACTAAAAAAATATAAATAATATTTAAATCCACACCTATTATATAAATAGACAAAAAAATCTATAAAATCTTCAGTAATAACGTCAAAAATACTATCAAGAAATTACAAAAATGCAAAAGACAGACAGAACAACAAGTCAAAACTGGTTTACATGTATCCAGTGTGTCTAAGCGAAGCTGTTATGTTAAATTCAGTTCGAATAAAAGTTGGTCATGTCAATAAAATGGAATACTAACGGCCGCTTTCCAAGTCAGTTGCAGGAAAATATTTTCACTCGCAAAAGTATTACGTCAGATATCTACGAGGAACACACTATGAATAGGAGGTGTACAGGTATTCCTGGGGCAGCATCTGATTGATGATCATGATCAAAGGGATGGTCGTGGGTTCGATTAGAATCATCAATTCGCTAATCGATACTAATATTACAAAGCTGAAGATATTTTTTTGAAACTTCAGGAATTATTTTTTCGAATTGAAGAATATTTTTTTATAACAATTAATTAATTTACCTGATGCCAGACGTGACAGACAGTAAGCACGACAGGTTGTGGGTGCGTTACCATTCGAGGAAATGAAAACAAAGCGTGGCGTTGAGCTCCGCCACTCAACACGCAATATCTCTATAATTTGGTGGTAAATCAGCCGAGCAAATATAATATGTCAGATGTCATACAAAATTCTAAATTATATTCATTTGACGACGTGGGCGAACCCGCACCTAAGTAGGTTTGCATTTTGTATGTTAAATAGAAAGAAGATTTAAATTTTAATTAATTAAAGTTCAAATAAATTTAAATTTAATTCTTTGACGATTCAAAGAGATATCAGCAGTCATTTCAATGCAACGTAAATATTTCACCCACATAAACCTATCAGTTACTCCACGCTATACCCGCGTACTATATAACGTACGTTTAAAATCGTAACGAATCATTATTTTAAACAAACGCGTCAAACGCATTTGAATAACTTGTCAACAGTCGCGTTCAAATGAAGCCAAAATGTCACTCATAGAAACCAGAGTTGACAAATAAAATATAATTTAGATTTATAGTTACTTAAAATCCAAACGATATCCACAAGAAGTAAATATATGATAATAAAATAAATATATATGGTACGTGCCTATAAAATTTGAGGAAAAACGGTTATGGAGTATCTTAACACTTAGTTCCTATCCGGGATTAACTCTGAAGATACCTTTTTTTATTTCACAAGAAAAGGTTATCAAATCTTATATGAAAAACAAATATAAATATAAAACAAACAGCACATTTAAATAATACCTAAAATGTCCTAAAAGTGGTAAGTTGTAACATTAATTCCTTTAATTTTAGCAGAATGTTGCGGTCACGCTGACATATCGTGTGTCGCCATTTTGCGGTCGCTAACCGGACGTTATTCGAATATGTACAAATTTTCGACTTCCGGTAGCAATTCTTCGAGATTGTGAATTAATATTGCTTTCGAATCAATAAATAATAATTTTGAGTCTTATATATAATATTGTAATTTAAAAAATGTCAGCTTCACGCTGTATCCCGCACACAACAGGGTAGCCAGAGGGAGCCTAACGTTAACATACTCTGTTCCACACTTGAAGGCGTTGTGTGTTGAGTGGCGCAGCTCAACGCCACAATTCTGCCTCGACCTCAGAGCAAAGACTATAGAAAGACTACAGAAATATAAATATTAATAAATAATTTTAAAAAATGTCAAATTAAAAATTTTGTTTAATTTTATTCCTGGACTTGTCTGTTAAGTGATAATATCAACGTACGTTGTCTATACAATGATAATTAAGAATGTCTACATTACTCAATGTGATTATCATTTATTTTGTCATTAGTACAATAATATTAAATTCATATTTTTTCCACCCAAAGGAACAAAGCTTAGAAGTGAAAAAATATAATAAAAACTATTTTATTGTTTACAAGGCCAGTCGTGGCGCAGGTGAACAAAGGTGTATCCCAACACTAAGTTTCCAGGTTCCCTCTGCCTCCCAGTTTATGTGCAGGTGTATACTATATGAAGGATACAGCTTGCCGCTAAAAAAAATTATAACTTTAAAAATTTAATTTTTTTTTAAATAACAAAACGCTAGTCTACTACCCCCTGACAAGTAGTCGTGGAGTGTAAAAGAATATCAGCTTTAGAGGTAAGCTGGGGGCAGATTGCTAGGAATTTAACAGGAATTCAAACATAT
>DWGR01005990.1:0-10005 GCA_018247715.1 Heliconius burneyi
CTTGATTGATGGGCGCAACCCTACTTTGCGCTTTGTCTTGTTACAAGAAATAGAAATTATGAAAAATAAATTACAAAGAAGAAGAAAATTTCAAAAATATTTTACAAATATTAAATAATATCTGAATAGAAATTTAACTCACAACACTTGCACATATTAAAACGTTCTTTATAGACCGGCCTACGTGGTTTGGCCGCCCTATAGTAGTAGTCTTAAGTTTTAGACTTTCGCTTTAGTTTTAGAATGACGCATTGTTCATTCGGGAAAAATAAAAAAAAGTAGATAAAAACCTAAAATGAAATTTAACAGCCACCAACTTATCGTCTGTACTGTTTTTTTTTTACTTATTTTATATTAATGTTTTAATTTTTTAGTGTCTGGGTCCAAGTTCTAGATAGAAAACAACAAAGGTTGGAGTTAGCGTTGATACCTTTAAGCGCTTTTACACTACGAGCAGGATATATGCACGCGCCCACCGTGCTACAACCTGAGGATGGTCAAGAGGATATTAGTGCGAATACGGTATTGTTTTTACTTGTCCTTCATTCATTGTTTATTTGTTAACGATTGCTTTCATTTAATCATTCATTCACTCATTCCTTTGATTCTTTTATTAACTTTATAAGAAAAAAAATACAGTAGATTAAAATATAAAAATTTTAACCATATTGCTTAGAGGGGTATGATCCTGGCTTACACTCGGGGTTTGATTAAACAATGTTTGCTGTCGTTGTTATTTTTTTAGCGACTCACCATGCTTTGCCTCGTTACAGGAACATTAAAATGAAAATATTAAATAGAATTTTCCTCGAGCGTTTACAATCGCACGTTAGTGCTACTGCACTATAACTGGTTTGATAAGAAAAAACATACTTAATTTAATTTTTCTTCCACCCCCAGGATATTCAGGTGCTCATCAGCGAAACAGCGCCCGACGCTTGGATCAACGTCCACGACATCCTCCACTTCTTACCCTCAACTCCTGGCAGAATCAGTTTCATATGGGCTTCTGAGGAGACTGGACACTTGCACTTGTATTACGTTACCTGTGCCATACCTGTGGACAGAGCTTGTTGTGAGTTATCTTTGTACAGTTCCACGAGTCGTGGCCGCTCTGAAGTTAGCTGAAGATTGATTTTAGAAAATATTTATGTCTTATTATTATTTTCCGTATATGAGTGAAAAAATCAAAAGGGTTCCGGAAACCTAACCCCAAGATGTGCACGCACGGCTTATCGACCTTACTGCATTTATTTTTGAGTTCCGCTAATGTTATATTTATATATTTTTTATAAGTACTTAGCCATTGTTTGATATAAATAAGATAAGTTACTTAAATTGTAATTTTACACAAAAAGCAGCATTAAGCATCTATTGGTTCAAAAAATAGATTAAAAGTGGGAAAAAACGTATTTACACTGGTTTACTCTGCTTACCCTATTATGCGGGAAAATGCATGAAGCTGCTATTCCATTTGAAACTAATAAATTTAAAATTTACTTACAGCGGTAGCAGATATGATAGTTGAAGATGAGTCAAATGCTCTAGGACCGAGGGTAATATCGAAACAAGCAATCACCAGCGGCGAATGGGAGGTCATGGGGAGGAAAATATGGGTGTGTTTTTGTGTGTTTTATACGTGTTCGTATGTGGTTTTGTGGGTTTTTTGTTAGTTAGGGTTAGAAAATATGGTTTATGCTTAAAAATGATTAATAGGGACAAAACAAACACTGGGGGAGTGTTGTAGAACCCTGATAATAGTTTTTATCATCCTAAATAATTTAATTATACATTGTTATAAGACAGTATTTAAAAGACGCATATTCAATTCCTGCTAAGATCAAGAAAGTAGTATATCGTAAGGCTATACCTCTACTCAAAAGTAATAATATAAAAAAAAACTTAAATCTATTTTGAACACGCTTTATATATGATCAGCGTGACGTAAAATAGTAAGTTTTCTCTTTTAAATATAATTTATTATTTTTATTTTTTATTAAGTTTTTACTCTAACAATTATTCCCTATCCAGGTAGACGAGCCTCGAGGTCTGATTTACTTCGTAGGGCTCCGGGAGACGCCCCTGGAGCGCCATTTATACGTGACGTCATACAATCCGCCCTCCACCATCACGCTGCTTACAAATGTTGGACACTCGCATACTGTTGATATGGATGAGGTAGGGGTTTCGATTTTGTTTTAAGGAAGTTTTTTAACCAGGTTCCTGAGGTATGGATGGTAGACACAAGCTATTAAGTGTTTAGATACTTCGTTCTTCACGCACTTTTCAATTTTTGAGATATTCCGAGTTCAGCGGTGAAATTTAAAGCCATTTTTGTCTTATAAAAACGAAAAAATGAAAAATATTCATTCCCCACAACCATTTTTATTTATTATAAACATATTTATTTCTATTTTATTTAGAAAATTAGTCTAAATATACATTAATTAATTTCCAGGAGTGTTCAACAGTGGTCATCACGTCGTCAAATATAAGCACGGCCCCTCATACTCGTGTGTATCGCGTGTTACACTCCCCCGCCCCCACGCTGGTGCCCCATGGTGCGTTGGTAGAGAGGGCTGGCTCTGGTGAGTATTAAATTCTACAATCTTAGAAACTGTTAACTTTCACAACCTATTTGAAACCTATATCGTTTTTTACCTTACATTGCGTATTGAGTGGCGGGCGCAAAATGTGAAAGTACATGAAGAAATAATAATAAAAAAAGTATTTTTTTTCTGTTTAACAATAAAACAACAAGTTATTATTATTTTTATTTATAGACTCATCAGAAACGCGTTCAATCAACGGATCGCGGAACATTAGGTCATCGTCTGTGGATGGCGAGGAGGACAATGACACGTCATTACTGATTAGAGGTAAGTTTTTCTATAATTTTTGGTTGAATGAATTGATAGCGGGAAAGTGAATGGGAAAAGAGAGAGATAGAATTATGAAGCAATTGCTGTGTGTAAAATTATTTTAAGTGATACGAAAAGCTGAAATATAAATATATCTATGAATAGTCCCACATATTGTCTTGAAAATGTGGTAGTTGTGGAAATGGAATGTCTTTACACTAATGTTTATCTACCCACCCTCCTGAATGTGAGATACGTCACGAAACTAAAAGGAATAGCGTGTATACATCCTCAGAGAGGTCGCTGACACCCGATGTGCCGTGCCCGCAAATTCTGAGCACGCAGCTGGCGTGCGGCGCACGCGTGTACTGCACGCTGTGGCGCGCGCGGTGCGTGCCGGGCGCGCCGGGCGCACCGGGTCGGCGCCGACCCACTGTGCTGCACGTATACGGTGGGCCTGAGGTGCAGACCGTCACCAACAGCTACCGGGTGGGTAAACCTGCTTATTTGTGACTATTTGTTACTACCGACCTTACATGTATTTGTATTTAAAACAGAAACTAAATTTAAAGCCTCCTTCACTAATGTAGAGTAAGTAACAAAAATAAATTATTACAAAATATGAATATAAAAAAACGGATTATTTATTTTTATTATTGATCATAAGTTAAAAAATCACACACAATTCCAATCATTCCTCCAAAAATTCTAGTAACAACTACAAAACATTATAACATCCATTTATATAACATAATTGACTCGCTTAAGTGGTGAACAAGTAGTGCGCGTTCAAATCCTCCTGCATTGAATATTTTTTAAAATTTTTATCAATTATATATTTTTCTGTAATTATCTGTCTCTAAAAATTCTAACTCCCTGGCCCCCATTTCAGGGTATCAGGCAGTTACGCATGCATATGCTGGCTGCCCGTGGCTTCAACGTGGTGACCGTCGACTCACGCGGATCTAAACACCGCGGGCGGGCTTGGGAAGCCGCTATTAAGGGGAAAATGGGACAAGTGGAGCTGGATGATCAGGTAACTTGATAGTACTTTACGAAAACTTTAGATTTTTTTTATTTCTCCTTTTTTTTAAACCAGATAGATAAAGGAAAACTGACGACTGACCGGGATGATTTTACATATTCCTAAGCTAATTAAGAATGATATATCCCGTCCGCTCGACAGCCGCAAGCCGAGGCTCGAGTTCCGCAGGCCCCCTGCGGGACCCTTACAGTCGTCAACTACCTCACAGGCAGCCACTTAGTGCTTGCATTTCTTTAGGGAAAGGGTACCCCTTCCCTACCCAAACGGTGTCGCTGTAAAAGCCAATAGGACTAACATCATCAATCTCATGTTCGGAAAAAAAAACGAATGATATTCTTAAGTGTGAGTTTCCTAAGCGTAATTTCAGTTCCGCCACACTTTGCCTAGATTTTCTCTAATATCACTGAAAGGGAAGGAGAAAATGATTATACATATATTAAATAAAAGTCGTTGTGGCGCATCGATTGTGGGTTCGATGCAAAGCATCTGGTGTCGAGGCTAAGCGTGGCGTTGAGTTCTACCACTTAACACACAATGACTCCAGAACTCGACAGAAATTGGGGAACTGAGTGTTTTAACACTAGGTTCTTTCTGCCTATCCTGCTCTGTGCGGATTACTGCGTGAAGCTGATTTTATATTATTAAACAAAAAAAAATGTACAGGTGGAAGTTTTACAATGGCTGGCGAAAGAGACACGCTGTATTGATATGGATAGAGTCGCGATACACGGGTGGAGTTACGGTAAGTTATCATATCTTCATCTTTATCTCGTATATCCTCGGTTAGGGAATGGGATCATTGAAAACACTGTTCCCCGTTTTGCGCCAGAATTTCAGACATTGCGTGTTGAGTTGCGGGATTCTGAGCCGCGTTTTGTTTATCAGAGAGGGGACGATGACAATAATTAATTCCTACAAGAGGAAAATAACAACAGTTTATTATGTATACCTTCGCTTTAGTCCGCGTGGTCAAATGAAAATCATCATAACATCGAAATGATTAACGTCACACCTATAGACAAAACTACAAAATGGCGGAATCTATAATAAAAATAATGTTTCAACCAAAAAATATTTTCAGGCTTAAAATATTAGTTGCAAGATGATGAATTTGATTATAGATCTATACTAATATTATACTCGTACATCAATAAACAAATTATGAAATTAAATATATGTACTATACATATGTTTGTTCTTGATAAATAATATTAATAAGTAAAATATATATTTTCCAGGGGGTTACCTAGCCCTTCTAGGCCTGGCGACTCGACCTAACATGTTCAAGGTGTGCGTGGCGGGTGCGCCCGTGACTTGCTGGCGGCTCTACGACACGGCCTACACGGAGCGCTACATGGGGCTCCCGGCCGCCGCCCCCCACGCCTACAGCAGGGCCAGTGTGCTGGCTCACGCACCTTTCTTTCCTGATAGGTCAGTTAACGTACAAATTACATGGTATGAAAGACAAAGCTTATCTTCATAAAATTTTCTTGATAATAAAATAAAATTTGCCCATAAGTTTCAATGTTTTTGTCAAATAAAAAAAGTTGAAATATCACTTCGCTATTTTTTATATTGCCTTATTGCGTCTTATTTATAAGAGATAGATATAGGATGTTGCGGACCTTATTTTAGGACAAATAAAATGAATGTTCTTGTAGTACAATGTACTTAAATATATTTAACTATTTGTACAGCGCACGCGGTTAGAGTAATACGATGGCCGTTCTAATGAATGTTATTTCATTATTTAAGGCTAACTAAGAACTCAACCGTAATGTTACATAGCGAGAGAACGCTAAGATAGGTTATATTCTTTGTCATGATCATTACTATAATTGTAGTTATATCCATAGTCGTAGTCATTGTTTTAGTGGCCGTTATAGTCAGGATCATCTATGACAAGGCGTTGATGTAGCACTATATGCATCTCCCGGTCTCCGACCCTAATGCTTATATTAGAGTTAGCCCAGCCAGATAAGTGCGTTAAAAAAATATATAGTTCTTGGGATCAGAGTGTCTTAAAACTAGGTTATTTCTATCTACCCTGCTACATACAGGATACAGCGTGAAGCTAAAAAAGAGGTAATCCATTCTTTTTTTATTACAGAGAAGGCAGACTACTTATAATACATGGCCTCGCTGATGAAAATGTACATTTTTGTCACACGGCAGCATTGCTGTCAGAACTGATACGACTCGGGAAACCACATAGGGTTCAGGTTAGTTGGTGGTATAATGTGGATTCGTATATTTATTATTTAGTAATGTTATATGATTTTTTTTGTGCTAGGTGGTTACTTGATATGAGTTATATTCATAAAAGTAACTCAAAACTATATTTTAAATTACTTTAGTAGTATAATCACTCATAGCAACTCTACTAAACTTTTTTGAACTATTAACATTTTTTCGTCAATAAGTGCGGTATTGAATTTCCCCACACAACACGCGTTTTTAGTGTGTTTGCCTACCCTGAGAAAATCATAAGTAAATGTAACGTTTCAAATAAAAAATATTTACATAATCTGTTCCGAAAGTTGTATAAAAGATGTTATTTTTTGCAGCTTTACCCCGGTGAAAGGCACTCATTGCGTGCAATGCACGCGTCCAAGCACTACGAAGCAACACTACTCCATTTCCTTCACGAAAATTTGTAAACCACACATAAAACCCAATAGAAACGAACGTGGCGACAGTTTCTGTCTCAATACGTCATATAAGTTGAACCAAAATGCCGATTAATATAAAAAATCACTATCTAGGATCAATGTTTAGTGTAAAATGACGATAGGCATAATTTAATGTTAGTAACAAAATTATAATTATTATTGTTTTTTTTTATATTTTATATAAAATATAGAACCTTCTTCCCCCGTGACAATTTAAATATTTTTTTTATGTTCGTTTGACATTTTTTACTAAATCTTTACAAAATTTATACAATTTAGCAAAAGAGTTTATTATATGCAATTAAAATATCATTTACTCAATGAAATGCTAAAAATCCAAAAAAATGGCGGCATATCGATGTCATACGTGTCTAACTTCAATAGTTCAACTGTAGCTAAGAAATATAAGTGTAAATGTGAGCGTGCGAGCGAGACAAAAAATCATATTTGTCTAGTTACATATGTTTCTTTCTAACATGTTGTGACATCCTGTGCAAATTATATTAAATGTGATAGTAATTCCTGCTTCTCTAAATAAATGTATAAAATGAGTGACTGAGATTTCTGTCTCAGTCATTCATTTTATCATAATCATATAGGTGTCTCTTTCTAGTAAGTGGCCATACATAAATTATGATATGATACGGTCGGCCCTGAAGTTAGCTATAGATTTGCGAAGTTTTGACTGTAGGATTTTTCTTACTTTTCATTATTTTCTTCCCGAGTAATCAATGCGCAAAATTTCGTAACGCCTTGAAGGCTTTAAGAAATTTTGCCACGACTCGATCGTACACGATCGTACTGTGTATTTGACGTAATTTAGGCATGGCCGACGAAATAACTTAAAATGATATAATTCGTGTGTATATTAGTACTGATGTTTGAATATAAAGAAAAGTTAAAATGTACATTTGCTGTCTCATTTTTAATAGAAGTAGTATAATCTGTACTAATATTATAAAGCTGAAGAATTTGTTTAATTCATCGCGCGAATCTCAGGAACTACTAGTAATATATAATATGGGCCTAGAAGAAAGGTTTATTGCTTGTTGCTCTCTCTTTCTAACATTTTGTGTAAGAATTGTATGAATGCAATCTTGTTATAGTAAACAATCAATAAATACTACAATGAGAATATTTATATACAAAGTCCAATTTCCGCGCCATTTTGGTTCAAGTTATGAAACACTTTAACTAGAGACGATTAAAAATATTATTTCAATAATAGAAATAAATATATCACAGATAATATAAAAATATACATATTGCTTGTGGCACAAGTGCGGTGTTGAGTTAAAATGACAATGGAGAGTCTAGGCACTAGATTCTTTCTGCCTACTTTGCTATATGTGGGATAAACCGTGAAGTTGAATTCGATATACGACAAATTAAAGAAAAGGACAATGAAAAACATTCTTTCATTAAGTTATTTCCTTGTCTACTTCACAATAATCAATCACTTTAAATTGAAATAACAATGAATTAAAATCGATTAATATAAACTCGACTACAAAATCGGTTTTCATATTTTTTTTATATAATCTGTGCTGTATATAAGGTGTGATATAAACCTGTAACCGCGTCTATGCCAGCGTTATGCGATAACTTGTCGTTTCTTAAAAAAATATTGTTATTATCTACATTTGTTTTTAAAGTATTAAAATAAAAGTCATATCATGTCAATATTATTACAGTTACACTTCAATAACGAGTCATGTGTGTTTGTTTGTTACGTAATAATTCACAAATTGAAAAAGAGGGTAGACAGGAAACCTTTGGCGGAACTCAACGCCGCGCTTTGCCTCGACACCAGAGCGAAGAAATGAAAATATAAATTTAAATAATTATTTCTTTTACTCGAGTGGGGATCGAACCCATAACCAGTCGCGTTTGTAGTCTTACGGGGTGCGGGATACCACGTGAAGCTGATTTTTGAAATAGGGATTTTATGGGATTTTCTATACTACTGAGATTTTAGTAAAATTTTTTCTTATATATACTTCAATTTCAATTATTTCATTATAATATATTTTGAAGGCATTTTTATTTTAAAATAAAGCAGCAGTGATACTATAAAGATATTTTTCCTGAGTATTTTTATGGTGACTTTTGTGTAAAATATAATTTCCTCTGAAGCTTTGTAATTAGTTTAAAACAATTTTAGAGGTATGGTGTAAATGTCGCTGTCTCAAGTTAATCATTATTTCGTTACGTAACTTTCACATTTTAAGTACATATTGTCTTTATTGTATAAATGATATATAATACTATACATATAAATAAATAGATATCTTTCTGTGATATAAATGTTTGTATAAAATCAAGAATTATGTGTATGAGGGCTTCCTCAATTTTTTCTTTTGCGTACTACAAAAAAAAGTAACCACAACAAAAGGTTGGTTTACTATGTAATGTAGATCGAGCGAACATTTATGAAACCTTTAGAAATTTGGGTTTAAAACATGTATGAAATATGAAATAAATATTATGATTTTTCCCAATACACAAATAAATATGAAAATAAAAAATATAGTATGTTTTATGAATTAATGTATATACGATGTATTAATAAAATCTATAAAATAATTCAAGTTGCAATAATCAATATCCGGTTGATTTTTTTCCGGAAGTACCCATTTCATTTATTATTTACAATTTATGAACTTAGAGTTCTATTTAAAAAGAACCTTAAATAAATAAATACATTTATAGAATATTTTTTGTTGATCTCATTACATGGTCTTTTTACTTAATTGTTACCTTTTTTAATACAGGATTTTGTTTAAATTTCATGAAATACTCTGCAGTTGTAATATAGATTAGTGTAATATTGACTAGAATCGAGTTAAGTCGATTCTGGTCAATCTTTCCATGTGTATTGTGTATCTGAAACATTTTCAATAACTTAACAAATGTAATGTATTATTAAATAGCTTTTCCTTTTTTTGGAATTGTAAACACTATTAGTGTGTTGATTATATTCGAACTATTAAATTCAATCAAATATTTTTATTTATGTTGTCTAGAAACAAAGCGGCGAATATGTATAAATTAGAAAATGATATAGGAATACAGCAGGAATTGTCATCAATTTAACTTGACTTCACTTGAACGGAGCAGTCATCAGTTTAATTTAAAAAATGAAATTAATAAAATTTAACGAAATAAAAGAATATTCCAAAATTTTTATTGAATTTAAAAAAAAATAGAAAATAGACGTTACGCTGTATCCCGCATTAGCAGGATAGGCTACTATGACAGACAACCCACTGTTAAGGCACTTCAAGCCGCCATTTGCCTATAGGATTAGGAAATGTCAATCTGTCATCTTTTTTATACAATTATGGTCAATGTTTCAACAGGATCTCAGCAAGTATTCATATTGTTTTGGTAATTTCGAGGCATGTTATCGCATAACTAAGTAAAT
>DWGR01005991.1:0-10005 GCA_018247715.1 Heliconius burneyi
TATAGAATTTTAAAAAGAGATGTATGAAAATGCAAATTGAACTACTTCTTATGTTATGATCTCCTAGTACTACTCCATGTTAATAAACCAATATTGTTTGCTACCCACAGATTTATTAATCTCCACAATGTGTCCATAGTATTTAGTATATAGAATTTTAAAAAGAGATGTATGAAAATGCAAATTGAACTACTTCTTATGTTATGATCTCCTAGTACTACTCCATGTTAATAAACCAATATTGACCCACAAGAAATATTGGACATCAATCACATACGTATGTTTTTTATTCTATCGATTCTTTTTCATAAAAATCCTAATGGCGGAACGTTAAGACTCTCATAATGGAACTGTGCTAAAGACTCCCCGCGTTCCATTGTTTTTTGTTTGAAAATAACAATTTCTCCTCATTCGGATTTTCTCTACTAAACGTGAAATCCTCAGATATTTTGCCTGTCATCGCAAAATCAAGCTATATAATAAAAGGAAACGTAAATATACAACAAAAATGAAAATTATAAAATGGATACAATACGCAGAATTGTAATCGATCGCCTTTTGTTAATTAGCTCTTGTAGGCTGTCTAAGTTTTCTAGAAATAGGTTTATATTTTATGTATGCTTAAAATATAATCTACCTTTATTTATTAATCGCCACATTGTGTCCATAGATATAGTGTTTTTAATGGCGGATGAACTAGTTTAGTAAAACTTCCGTAGTTCCACCTAGACGTGGTTCTATGGAAAGGGACGCAAAATAGGATAGTCTGAGGTCTGGACGTAAATAGCATTATGTTAAAAGTTAAATATTACTTCAAATATCTGAGGTATGTCTTAATAAAGCCTTACAGTCGCTTAACCCTGACAAAATATCAGTGATAGTTATTTTCATTTATTTGAAAATGTTGTGCAAGTTAAAAATATATTAGTACAAGGAAAAACATTTATGATACGAGGAACCATTTATTCTCTCTCATAGGTGCCTTTCAAGTTTCTTCGCTTGTGACGAAATTGCTTTAAATGAAATTAAAATTAGAAGCAATATTATTTAAAATTTTACTTATATTTAATTGTTACTCTTTTTCAAATCAGTGGTATAGCAAATGGAATAATAAATTAGACGATGACGCGACATCCAGTTTTACACAGTCGCTCCTTGTACTATTTCTTAATTTTCGTGACTTGATTCAATTTGAACTATCTGTTCCCATATGATGTCCTAGTATTCAATGTTTTGGGTTGGAGGATACCTTTATGATATAAAGTTTGCTACCAAAGGACCTCAGTAAACGTATGCGTTAGTTATTTTAGCAAAAACTAGTTGCGAGGACTGTATATGTCATAAAGTGAACCACTTCGTGTCAAATGATTTCCTAGTATTCAATGTTTTGAGTTGTGGGATAATACAGTAATGATAATAAATTTAGCTAAATGAATGAAGGAGCTAAATGAAAAAACGAAATGGCCAATATAGGGCGGTAACGATTCCATGCAATTTATGCTCGCCTGGTATTATTGCTATTGATTGCAGGCTGTGACTATCTTTGTCGCGTTGCATAAATTTAAGACAACATTATGCGCATGTGACATTAAAACTCTTATATAAATATATCGCCCTGGTAGGTGATGTTTTCTTTGTGGGAGTAAAGAGGAGAAGGAGACCGGTGATTGAACGAGGCGTGGCTCAGAAAACATATTAATTAAAAGAACAGCTATTTTTTGGTGGTTGGTGGTTATAAATCTGGAGGCCTGTCGTGGCCCAGGAGCATAAGCGGTTGACTGTAAACGTGAAATGTTATAGGTTTGAAGAACTGAAATATTTTCAATATTATAATTTTTTCTAGCTTTGGTAACGGGGTATAGCGCGGCGTGGAGTTTCGTCACTCAACACGCAATTTCGCCAGAATTCGGTAAAATGTGGGAGATCTTAATGAAAATAGAGGTGTCTTAACACTAGATTTTCACATTCCCTACGCCTACACTCCTAAGCGTGGGATAAAGCGTGAAATAAAAAAAAATAATAAAAAAATGGAGTGTCTAACACTAGGTTCCCTTTGCCTACCCTGCGGCGGGATTCAGCGTGAAGCTGATTTTTTTTAATAATAAATTCCTTCCAGTGAAAATCGAATCTACAATTGTTGCGTAAGAGACATCTCTGTGCCCCTGCCCCATGACGGCCAGAAAATAGGAAACGGAGTGTCTTAAAACTAGACTCCCACTGTTTACCGTGCTGTGTGCGGGAAACAACGTGACTTTAAAAAAAATCAGGTTAAGCTTTTATCATTCCCTACTATCCAGGTATTGGATGTTATGGTTGCGGATATAAAGTAATTTATATGATTTTTTTTATGGAAGAAAAATTGATCGGAAGATGTCTCTTCCATAAAAACAAAACAGAACCCCGACTGCATAAGCTAAATCAAGACAAATCCAACGACGTTTCAGTTATAGAAATCGGTTTACTGTACTTACTATAAATGTATAAAAATGTTAAAAAACAGAACACAGAAAAATATTTTGATACCGACGAAAAAATATAAGAATAATCAATCTATAAATCTTATTAATATTAATAAGAAATGTTATATCCATTCTTTATATATTATTTTGTCCGCAAATATGCAAGGTACTTAGATTCATAAGATAAAATCCTGATCATCTTCCCTCTCAGCATACACCTTTTTTCTGAACTCTTTAATATATGTAACTTTTTTCCCTTCTATATATTTTTTCAATTATCTTTTTTACCGATCTACATATTGTGGCCGCAGTATTTTAATCGTGGATGCACTAGTTCAGGAAAACATCAGAGACTCCGCCTTGGCCGTACTATGGAGATGGACGCCAAACAGTATAGTCTAAGGTCTGGCTGGAATAACAGTATGTTGAAAAGTTTTTTTTTTTGTTATTTTGCAAGAAGCATTTTGCAATTTATTTTTTTCCTCTGCCCGCCCTTTAAAATCTAGGACATAGAAGATAAAAAATGTTTGTAATTTTGCTAATTAAACATTTGCTATTATGATTTTTGTGTATATTTCTGTCTCTGCTGTAGTAGTAATTCTGTAGATATTTTTATCAAAATTTTCCATAATTCAATTTTCACACGTTTATACATTTTAAATTCTTCACATTTATTCATCTTGAAAAAAAAACGTTTCTTAAAGTGCCACTATAATAATATTTACAATGTGTAAAAAAATATGAAGAAAAAAATAATATGTATATATATTATTACAGGGTTTGAACTTTACAGCTGCCTCTTATACTATTCGTTCATTTCTGCGGGTTCATACATTTTTAACCACTTATTCAGATATGATATCCTAGTATTCAATGTTTTGAGTTGAGGGATACGGTGATGACAAAAGTTTCGTCATCCAAAGTAAATAAATTAAATCAATACTGCTGAATTGCCTCACTAAGCTTTACGTTCGCGGGACTGTACGATATGGATAATATTACCTCTTCTATAGTCATGATGCTCTAGTATCATTTGTTTTGAAGTGTGGGATACGGTGACAAAAAAAGGTTTATCAATATAATGTATGGACTCCGTTAACTTTAGAAAATTCAATGCTATGAATACTGTACGAAGAGAAACATCTGTATAAATATTTTTATCCTAGTATTTAACGTCTTGGCGTGTATGATACGGATGTTAAGAAACAAAAATATTTAGATTTTAGATACAAATACACTACCTATTCTTTTATGTTCGCCTGGTATTCAACGATTCGACGTGCGGGTAGTTATTCAAAAAGATTTTTTATACTACATACTAGGTGGTATTTTGCTATATATTTATTATGTGTTAAAATCATATTGAGAAGGCTGTACGAAACTAAGTTAAACCACCTGCTCTATTATGAAATCCTGGTATTCAACGAGTCGGTGTGCGGGATACAGTGATGAAATAAGGTTTTGTCAGCATCTTAATGTTGGCCGGCCTTATTAATTTATATAGAGAAATTAAACCAGTTATTTCATTATGATATCCTTGTAACTAATATTTGTATATATCTATTGAAGCCGGTTATAAAAATAATCCATAATAAGAGACCATCATGGTACAAGGGCGCAAGCGTGCTGTAAACGCGACTGTTGTTGATTCGACTCCTACTTGGGGCCATGAATTTTTTTATATTTTTTCAATTGGAACGGTAACTAGAAAAAGCGCGGCATTTAGTCCCGCCACTAGATATGCAATGACTCCAGTATTCAACGGAAGGTAGGGAACGGAGGTATCGTAATAGGAACGAAGTGTCTTAACATAAGTTCCCTCTGCTATGTGCGGGATAGCGCGTGAAACTAAAGAAAAGCTTTAAAAATGGCCACAGTGTACTTTTTACCTTCTATTATTTATATTATAACCTGTTTATGTCTTTGTGACGTTTCCGCCACCAATTATAATATAAATGTGTATTATTAAATTAATAACGTTGAATCAGAATCATTTAAAGATAATTATTACGTTAAGTTATAATATAATTTATTAAAGGTATAAAAGCGAATATGAGGGTATAGAGGCAACATCTAATAAATTATTCTTTATACTACAACAGCGTCTGACACATTGCGGCTTAAGTTGCGAAATTCAACGCCGCGCTTTCATGAACTCATAAGCATCGCTCACAGTTACCGTTTACAGATGAGGCTTTACTGCGATACAAATCTCCTTATTTACTTTATCTAAGTAAATAAGGAGCAATGTTTTACAAAAATATTTTCCTTTAAATAATGTTTAAAAAAATCCTTAAGAAAATAATTTACCTATTATAGTCACCTTTAGCATTTCATCTAGATTGGAATTATAGTTTACTGTATAATATTCTATTGAATAATTAAGGAGATGTCACTAATTCGATATGACATAGCCTACTAGCGGCATAGTATGACCGACGCGAACGGGCAGATGACTTTGACGGTTTTGTAAATTTTCATACATTTTCGAACTATTGTTAATTTTTATGTGAGTATTTGCTGTTTATAATTAATTTTTACACTCTGCTTCTCTTCTAATAAAGTTCGAACTCGAACAAAAAAATCGAAAAATTTTGGAAAGAATGTTTGGTTATCTAAGTTCGGTTATCTATACCGATGTTATACACTTAATATATTATAATTTTAATCATTTAGGACTTATTATCATTAGGACTAAAATTATGCTATTTAATATAGAAATATGTTTTGTTAGAGTAGGTATCTATGTACGTTCTAATATTAAGAATTTCCATTAGTTTTACTTCTTTTGTTTGTTCATTTCAATTACTCATATATTTTTTCTAATAATAAGTCTCCACTTTTTATTCTTTTTTAGCTTATCTTGGTTAGGTTTATATTTGCTAACTAATTCTATTGAAAACTGAAATACATTTAATAAATATTAGTATAGTGCAAGCGGGCGAAGCCGTGTCCGGGTCAGCTAGTACATACATATAAGGATGTCAAAAACAAAGAAACCGACGCCGCCAATATAAGAGATGGGAAGATACCAGACCAGACTATGGTTGTAAAGGATAAGAATGGCCGGAAGAATTTGGAGGAGGTTTTTGCCGAATTAGGGCAAACTGATATCAATGCCGGATTTTTTTAAAAATCGTACTAGATTTTTTAAGTCATTCATAATATATCAATTATTATGTTATTACCACTGTATTTTTAAACCCTAATAAATTGAGTTAAGGCTTATTATAAATATATAAATATTTGTATATCTGGTCAGGTCAATAAGAATTTAACATTATTTGAAAATCTTTTACTCTGCTAAAGGCGGGATACAGCCTTAAGCATTATTTGTAATTACATTTTACAGCTAAATCAAATTGTTTTTTAACAATACTCACTCTGTTTTTTATCTTATCCTTCAGGAATGGCTTGATAAAATTTATGAGGCTCTCGACCACTGGCGATGTATTCACAATGTGTATTTCTTTTAACTTAATAGGGTACGCTTCCTGAAATACATTAGAATAAATTAAAAATTAAATACAATAAAGAAATAAAGTAATAAATTAGAAACATCTAAGGCTTAACGAAATTTGTATAATTTCTCACTTCGATAAATGTACAAAAAGGTAATTAAAATTTTAGAAGTGAATAAATTTTATGTTATCTTAAAAAATTATATCAATAAAGTATATTTTAAACGAAGCCACGAAAGGATCGCTAGCTATACGTATCGTACATATTATATCATTCATCTGGAATCACTGTCTAATACTGATAGTCATATCCAAATCTGTTCTAAATTTTATTATCTAGCTATATATATATATATATACTCGTATATATATATATATAAAAGGACGTCGATAATAGAAACGTGAAATTTGGACAGATGCTTAGTTTCATAATCTGGACATCCCCTAAGAAGCATAGTAAAGTAGTAGTAGATTTTGAAACATTTTAACCTCAAAGAGGTGAAATAGAGATTGAAAATTTGTATTTTTTTTATTATTTTTTTTAAATCGGCACCGATATTTATAAAATTATAAGTCTTAAAAAAATTTTATTCGACACCAGTTTCACGGTTTTTTAGCATTCACTCCCTATGGGCTCAAATAAGGGGTTGAAAGTTTATATGGGAAAATCTTTAAATTGGCACCGATTCTTATAAAATTTGAAATTCAGACTCTTCAAAATATTTGAAGAGTCATTGAACAGGTGTTTCGCGGTTTATCACTCCTAAGGTAATAAGCGGACGAAGCTGTGCGCGTCTACTAGTATTATATAAATCAATATAACTGACCTGCACACAAATCAAAAATTTCTTTATAGTTGACGGAGATATTTTAGCTAAATGGGCAGGCGTGACCACTGAAGCATCTAAAATGTATATATCTCCACCAACGCCTTCCAGTTCTTCTTTGAGACGAACGTCCCCAATCATTAATGCTATCTTCAAAATGTTGTTCAGTCGGTCGGCATCTATGTCTTTGTCGAGTCCTGGGATATAAAGAATAAATTGATTAATTTTTGAAGTGATAACTTCTGATGGGAGTGTCTTAACAGTAGGTTCCTAGGTTCCCTCTACCTACTATGCTCTGCAAGTTTAAAAATAACAAAAAAAATGTATTGACGAAAATAATAATTTCCTATTTCCCCGTTTGGGGATCGAACCCACAATAGACATGGTTGTAGTCTGAACAAACGAAGATGCTCTATAAGAAATTATTAATATAATATTTAGTGAAATGCTAGCAACACAATATAAGAATAAATAAATATTTATGTACATTTTTTTTTTTAGCTTCACGCTGTATCTCGCACATAGCAGGGTAGACAGAGGGAACTTAGTGTTAAGACAGTTACTCTGTTCCCCTCTTTCTGCCAAGTTCTGCAGGCATTGCGTGTTGATTGACAGAACTCAACGCCGCGCTTTTGCTCGACATCAGAGTGAAGAAAATGGAAATATAAACATAAAGAAGATATTTCACTTCTTCGAGTGGGGACCGAACCCACAACCAGTCGATTTTGTAGTACTACACATACATGCTAGTATTTTTTATTACATATTTAATGTAATAAAAAAAACCACTAGTTATTAAAAAGATTTAAGTAACTTAAAACTTGGTTTTCATTTTAAATTAAAGAAAAATTATACAACTTATATTCCATTAAGCATATATTTCCATCTCGTTAAGTCATTTTCTTGTAATGATTCGCGGTGAATACGCACGCGATACTGATATTTACTTTAGTGCACTGTTTTATCATAAGCTTAACCAGACGTGTTTTATATTATTTCTTTTTTAAATCCATATCACGCTGTATCCCACACACATCAGGGAAGACAGAGAGAACCTAGTTCTAAGGCACTCCGTTACCCACTTTCGGTCGAATTCTGGAGATATTGTTCTGTAGTGATGAATGGCTGAACTCAACGGCGCGCTGCATTGAAACAAGAGCGAAGAACTAAAAATATAAATTTAAATTAATATTTTATTTCCGCGGGTGGAGATCGCACCCACAAGCAGTCGCGCTTACAGTTGCATAGCTGCGCCCCTCCGGGACGACTGGCTACTTTTTTCTTAAAAAACATATTATAAAACTTTGAACGTAACGGTATTCGAACCTACGACTCTTGAAAATTTTCTATTTCTTTTTAAGTAGTAAAAAAAACTTCGCATTAAGTATTATGAAATTAATATTAACACCGACGTAACGCAAAGAGTGCAAACGGGGCGTTTCTCTATGTTTCTCTGTACATATAATAAAATTGTAACTAATCGCTGTCTGTATATAAAAGAAATAGCAAATATATTGGGGGCATTTATCAATGCAAAATTATTTTTAGTCTGTATTTGGTTTGTTGGGTTGCCTGTTTGTCTGCGCGTCTGTATAATCTTAGAAACTTAACCGATCAAAGGTTCCAAATGTTCTCCTGAGCCACGTGTGGCCTCTAAAATAATATTGTTACAGTAAAATAATAAAAATATTTTTTTCGTATGTAAAAGTATGATTTAAATAATTCTATTTTAGTAGAGGCGGTAAAGTTCCTTATGATTGTGTTTTTTGTATGCATATGAAGGCAATTTCCAAGCTATGATCTACGTGTGATAACTTCTTAAAGCATGTTTTAAGAATTTTTTTCTACAAAACAAACAAAAGTTTTCTAGTCATGTAAAACGACTGATATGAGGTAAGTGGCGTAAACGCGATAAGTTGTGGGTTCGATTCCATTCGAAGACATAAAATATGTCTCGTTTCGGTAACGTGGAATTGAATTCTGACACTCAATAATCTTCCTCCAGAATCCGTTGCAAAATAGGTTCCCAGGTTCCCTCATTCTACATTATTAAAGCGGGATACAGGGTAAAGTTAAAATGGGATGAATTTATTGTTTATTTAGTTATTAAAATTATATGTGTTATTACCTCGACATATAGTGACCCGGCGGCCGTTAGACGTCAATCCTGGCAGTGGAGCTCCTTGTCTGCAATGTAATTAATTTTAAATACAAAAACATATTGTTCTTTTTTTACTGAAAATGATATCTACACAATAAGAAAAAACCAGAAATACCAACATTTAAATGTGCATACATTTACAGTTGCATGTACATAATTTTTTTTAACAGGAGTTGCTAATTAAGATACATGTTTAAGCATATATATGATTAATTTCCATAACTTTATAGGTGGAGAAAATACTCCTGTATCCCTTGTTTTATCTTGTCGCTAGAGCGAAGAAATGAATTATAATAACGTTAAAATATACATTATCTTTTATATCCAGGCCAGTTGTGGCACAGAGGCATAGCGTGTGACTGTTAACTCGACAGGTTGTGGGTTTAATTTTCTCTCGAAGAAATAAAAAATTAGCTTCACGCTGTATCACGCACATAGCAGGGTAGGCAGAGGGAACCTAGTGTTAATAAACTCCGTTTCCCTTCACCACTTTCTACCGAATTCTGGAGGCATTACGTGTTGAGTGGCAGAACTCAACGTCACGCTTTGCCTTGACACCAGAGCGAAGAACATAAACATAAATATATATTTCACTTCCTCGAGTTGGGATCGAAGCCACAACCGTCGCGTTACAGTCACATCCTTGTGCATCTGCGCCACGACGGCCTCGATATAGTTAATATATAATATTAATTAAGTTTCTTCGCTGTGGTGTCGAGTTAAAGCGTGTTTGAGTTTTGCCACTCAACCCGTAATACCTTCAGAATTCGGGGGAAAATGTGTGAGTGTCTATACACCAAGCCACCTCTAACTACCCTACTACATGCGAGTTACAGGGTAATGGTAAAAAAAATATTTTATATTATATAGATAAATCACTATCTTGAAATAATAGATTTCCTCCGTTAGCAAATTATGATGATTTCGACGTCCCCGTCAATATATTGCGAAATTCGAACACACACACACTCACAAGGTTAAAGTACTTAAAAATAAAACGATGCTTTAGTATTTACTTACGCTTTTGCAATAACCTCAGATAGATCTGGCCTAGTGACGTCTCGATTGGTGAAGAATTCGGGGCAGGCAGCTCTCAT
>DWGR01005992.1:0-10003 GCA_018247715.1 Heliconius burneyi
AAGAGCAACCAGTTGTTACTGAAAGCCCATCGAAGAGCAACTCTCAAAGCTTATGGGGTTCATTCGCAGGCTCGTTCTTTGAACAACCGAAATCTGATAGTAGTACTATAGTTCGTCCACCAAAAGCAAAGTCATTAAATATTATTTCTGGTAAGTATGAAAGTCAAGACGATTTATTTTCTAATAGTCAACTTGTTATGTCTGATGGTGCTGAATACTTAAATTTCAAAAAGGAGGATGTTATGAAATGTGATGACAGGAGAGACTCAAATAAATCTAATGTTTTATCTTTTATGTCAAGTAGAAATAGTTCTGATTCTGTAGAAGTGTTGTCACAGAGCTTAAAGTCCACGCCCGATTCGGAGTTAGCATCATGTCATTCAATTTCACACAGCAGTAGCGCAGGCCTAAAGCTTAATTCAGAATCTGTAGAAATATTACCAGATAGCCTTGTAAGTCCAAGTTCTATAGAATGCATAGGTTTCGATAGTTATGCAAGTGATAAGAATAGTAGTTCTTCTTCAAACATATCAAATGATATTTTTAACAAGAAATCTACTCCATGTGGAGAGAGGACAGAGAAAGCTGAAACAGCTGATAGCGTCAGCTTAGTAGCCGATGATGATGAAGATACTATGTCTTATAACTCTATATCAGAATGTACAGCGCCAACTGTTCTGGATACTGATGAAAACCCAATTAATCCACATATAAAAATTTCTAAATTGATAAAAAGTGATAATATTATACATTTGGAACAACCTTTAATAATACAAAAAATGCAAATTAGTGAAAATTCTTCTAATGATGGCTCCTGGTCTGATAGAACTTTAAATGCAGACAATGATAGCATTACTTTAGATCAGACAGAAGAGCAAAAAAAGGAACATGAGCCAGAAGACATTTTCATGGAGAAACTAAGTGACTCATCATCATTTTACAATGTATCAGCAGATCTGCTCAGATCTGAGAGCTCAGCATTTGTGAATGTAGAGAAAAAACAATGTAGTGGAGATAGTAGTGATTCATCACAAAAAGAATCTAGTGTAAAAGAGAGAACTTCACCTGTAAGCTCTGATAGTAAAAGCGATTTAGTCAAAATTGGCTCTGATCGAACATCAGGCCACACTTCTGGTGATGAACTAGAAACTGCCACTTCATCAGATATTGAAATCATTCCTAGTCCAAATGGAGACAGTAGCAATGGTTGTAGAAATAGCCCCGGAAAATACAGTTTTAAACATAAACATGATGGTGCTACATCTCCTAACCTTGTGGACTTAGTTCTTGGCAAAAACTTAGCAACTAAAATCCGTGGGCATAATCGAGAATTGTCAGAAACATCAATACAGAGTAATACTAGTGATGAGAGCCAATGTTCAGAGAATGATAGATTGATGAGAAGGCTATGTGAAATGGCAGAAATCATAGATGCAAGAGAAATTAGACTAATGGAAATAAGTAGGAATAATGCAGAGTTAGCAGAATGTAATGCTAGTTTAAAGAACCAAGTGGAAACCTTGATGGCTAAACATGAAGGTGGTGATATTAATACTATAACTGAAGATTATACTCAAAGAATGTCTGCCCTGGAGAAGAAATTCCAACAAGCTATCAGGGAAAAGGTATGCTTATATATTTTTATTTATTTGCTAGTATTTGATTTCCTTCCTTTATTTTATTCTTAGTTTAATTTTATTTTACTTTGATTAATAAAAATACCCTAAAAGTAGTCAACATGAAGCTATTGGTTAATTAAAAAATATATTGTATGTTTGATATTAATCAAAATGTATGATATATCCTTGTGTGATAAAGAAAATAGTACATCATTATTTAATCTATGAAACATAAAATATTAATTAAATTATAGATTTGATATCTCGCAAACTTAATATTTTATTAATTAAAACAAGCAGTATAAAAATTTATAACTCATTAAATGTAAAACAATATTTCTTTAGATATTTTGTGTACACATTACAATTATTTGTACAACAATTATTTGTAATATTTTGACAGTTCAAAGTTCAAAATATTCATAGAAAAATCTCTTAAACAGGGTAAAATTTGACTGCAAAAGTGACTTGCTATTTGCACTCCCTATGATTATATAAATTTAATAAATTAACATTTAAAATTACAAAATTTACTAACTTTGTTCTCCAGGATCAATTACGAAAACAACTGGACAATTTAAAATCAGATATTTCACGTAAAAACTCCTCAGAATTAGAAAATATTTTGAAAGAGAAAGAGGACATGATAGCTCAGTTACAAGAAGAGGGGGAGAAGTTAGCGAGGCATGAATTACAACATTCTAATATTATAAAGAAATTAAGAGCCAAAGAAAAGGATAATGAACAAGTTATTAAAAGTTTACGGTAAGTTTATTTTTTTTTACCTTCACATTCTGTGTGGGATACATCATGAAGCTAAAAAAAGTATGTAATTCTTTATTAATGTTTTCTTATGACATTATTATGTAAATTTGTTATCCATAAAGTGATATGTACCAGTGTTTATAGGCATTTTTTTTATTAAAGTAAATTGGAAGGAAGAGCTAGTGGTAAGACACTCTTTTCTTGGTTATCTGTTAATTTTAGTCTTTTTCTGTTGAGCCGAAACCTATTGCTTTATTTTTTCATCTTGTTATATATAACATATTTATAACGGTATGGGTACTGTACCTTTGAACAAAAATACTTTCTATTAGTATTTCCCCAAGTATTTATTTTATATACAGGTGGAAGCGTCAGCGCTCCTTTTACGGGAACAGCATATAGGGTTAAATATTTCCAACCCATACCTAAAGAAATTAGTCAAGATACGTCAGCAGTTTTGACATAGGATTTTTTTTCCTTTTACGTTATTTATCCATACTTGTATTTGTATTACGCATAGATACCAATAACGTAAACACATACTACTACAAAAATATTACTAAAGGTTAAACAACTTTGAACTTTATCGCCAATATCAACGACTCGATTTCGGAAGGATGCGTGTGCGCGTGTCCCTTTGATAGGATTATGTGTGCGTGCGTCGTCCTTAACAAATGGCATTTTATTTTATAAGGATAATTTTATTATTTATTTGTAACAAAAAAAATCAATTGACTTTATAATGTAATAATTTTATTTGAAATATTTCTTAAGAGATGGCGTAAGTAGTATTCTGAATCGCGCTATTAATACGTTCTGTTCGTCTGGATATAGAACATTCGTCTAGAGATATGTTTGCTAAAGTAAATTCATCTCTTAGTTAATAAATCATAAAGTGATTAAGTTAGCGGTGAGTATTATTGTATATTTCCTTGTTAATCTCTATATATTATTAAGTCCCTTTTCGCCTTTTTCTGGCCTAGGGAGTATTGTAAACTCTTTAAAAGCTGGAACTGATTGGGGTCTCCTTCACAGCAAATACGACCAATACGCGTTGTGACCACAGAGATAAGAATTTAAAAAAGAGCCAATAAAATGAAGTCCGTGGTCACGGGGACCACGGACTACTTCATTTTCATACAAAGCACAAAGTGTTCGGAACGTCGGGTTTCTAAAAATGTAATTATCTCAAATATACGCGCTTGATCCGGTTAAAATAGTTTAATTTAATATGTGTAATAATCGTGAAAATCAAAAAACTTATTAAATAACACAATGGTCAAGGGTTCATCTATAATCTGTGTAATGGTTATATTGAAATCAAATTTCATTTATTTTCATTTAAATCATAAATGAAACTAAATAAAATCATAATCTTTATTTAAAACATATCCAGAGACAAAATATCTGAACAAACAGCGGAATTAGACCGGATAAAAAGATCTATGGCGGCCAAGGAAGAATTAGAAGTTAGTCAAATAGAAGCTGTATATAGATTGACCACTACTAATAAGAAGATGGAAGCTGAACTTGCTGAGGTATTTTTGTTTTTATTTTATGAATATATTTGATTTTTTGAAACAAAATAGTATATCAGTGTTGTGTTTGTACGCAAAGATAGTAAAAAAATATTATATTTTGAGATATGGTTATACTTTAGGTGTTTTTATTTACTTAGTGAAAAGAATGTAAAACCACAATGGTTTCCATCTCCGTTTAAGGAAAAGTATTATTTTAATTTTTCCGCTCTGACAAGATAATGTGCTGCGATGAGTTTTGCCACATCCGTAAGTCTAGCTAGTCCGTCTTAAAATGTCGGGTGATGCGTCTTAACACTAGGTTTTCTCTGCCTACCTTGGAATATACGGGATACCGCGTGACGCTAATTATCTTATCTTACTTGTGTTAGCGGTAAATTTTCATTCAATTATAACGACACATACATATGAATAGATACAATCTATGGACGGCAAGGAATAATTAATATTCAATAATGATAACGTGCTTTCTCAGTTTGTTTACATGTGGTGACATTATATTATTATGTATTGTATTTTAGATATTAATTGTTATAATATAACACGTATTTTTATTTATGTATGTCATAGGGGTATTATTAGAGAGACTAGATTTCTAGATTCATCTTCATTTTTTATTTATATTAGAAACACTTATAAGTGGTAGATTTTGATTTTTGTCTATAAACTATTTTAATCATATTTGGGACAGTGTCTCAGTATCTGATTGTAAAAGCGATCTATAGATAATATCTTCATGTTCCCATTCTGGGAAGAGAGATGGTAGAGTTAAGTTCCGTTACTCAACATGCAGTGTGTCAAGCGGGTTAAGACATGAAGCATTAAATTGTGCCATCCAAAATAAACCATCAAATTACACTACTTTCAGACGAAAAGCCTACTAGACGATACTACTCAAAAGTTAGAAAGCACACGTACTTCCCTAGACGCGCTCAAACGGGAATTGAATGAGTTACAACGCAGTAACTCAGATATGCATAAACTAAAAACTTCGTACACGCAAGTTGAAGCCGCGAAGGAGAAAGCGGAAAGGGACGCAGATATGTTAAGACATGAACTGAAACAGCTGAGAGTGGAAAGGGCCAAGGGTAAGGCTTTTATTTGGATTTTTGTGTGTAATTTTGTGCACATAATTCTTTTTTAAAGTTAGTTGGTTCATTTAAATAGAAGGGAAAGATTTCCTTCTATTAGGGATAATGGGAAATTGTTAGTGTATATTGACTTACGAGTATACTTTTGATGGAGTTGTTTTTCGTGTGATTCGCATCTCAATCAAAAAAAGATTAAATTAGAGTTGGACCCGCGCACGAAGGGTTTCTAACACACAATAAGTAAAAATCCGTAAGAGATGCGGCAAAAAAGGTCACAGATACGAGAACGGCCACAGAGACACTTTCTTCTATTTTGGATATCCCCGCATATAGATACGGATACCCCACAGTAGTAGATAGAAAGTTTATACAGTTTGGACTACTGTTGATTTCTCTTATTAACGAAAACCGATGACTGATGACGATGGAACTAAAACATGGCTGATAGAACTAATACCATTTTTTCATTTTTTAACTAAACATTTATTTATTGTTTATGTTGTCTTCACATAAAAAGTAATAAAATAACGTCTACAGAGGAACAACGCTGGCTATCCCGTGAGGAGACCCTACGCCGCGAAGCGTCAGAGGCGGTCTCCGAGGCGGCCGCTCTCCGCGACACCAACACCGGCGACGACGCGCCCGCGGCCCTCCTGCACCAGCTGGCCGCACTGCAGCGCGCCGCCCTGGACAGGGAGCGCGCCCATGCCGGGGCGGCCAAGCTGATGGGGGACAAGCTGGGTGAGTGAATGACTGGACCAGCCGAGAATAAAAATATTACCAGAATAACATTACGAGAATAAAAATACTACTAATATTGATATGTAAGGTATAAACTTGTGTGATGTTGGGTGAGATAGGGGAGAGACGTGAGTAGTGATACATAACGCGGTGATGCAGATTGCTTGTGCTTTCATTGGATGAATGAAAGAGATAGATATATTAATATTAATCTTACTCCTAATATTACGATATTGGGAGAAAGAAATGTAAAATTGTTTGTTTTATAGGAATAGTATTGCGAGATCCTGTATTATCCAGAGTATTTATCACTTTCCAGCAAGCCTAGAAGCCTCACTGGCCAAAGCGCAAGAACAAGAACGCCTCGCCCGAGAAGAGAACCGACTAATACTGTCCCAGTTAGAGAGCCTTCAAAACGAACACGGCGCCATTGCGGCGGTCGCTGCTGAAGCCAACGATAGATTGCAAATGTTGTACGATACACAGGAGAAGTTGAAATTGTAAGTGTTCATTTTTACCTTTATATTTGTACACGCCACGAGGGCTTCCCTGCATTGTTATGCAGCAAGCGTGCGACTGTTTGTCCAACAAGTTGTGGAAATGAAGAAATCTCTCCCACTTGAGGAAATGAAGAATTCAATATTTTGTTTCCCTTGCTTTGATAATGAGGGAAAACGCGTTGTTGTGGTCCGCCACTCAACACACAATACGTCCTTTTGCCTACTATGTGCAGAATACACCGTAACCTCACATTCTTACACTCATTAATTCACAGCATGCATATTCACAACAAGCAAATTAAGTTTAAGATTACAGGATTCTACAAATAAAATTACAAAAAGTCTCTGTATTCAGTGTGCCACTCGGCATAGGCCTATTCTATCATAACTGCCATTATTTCGTATCCCGTGTGACCTCTCCTCCAATTCGATCCTACTTAAAGCTTAATTTCGTCCTCCCTTTCGTTGTCTTGTATATTGCCTATCACTTGACACCACCACCTGACTAACTTTCGTATCGCGCTCCATATACCTTGTCTATCCATTTCTGTTGACCTATTTTTATCTGCATGTCCACCAATTTTTAGTATTCCTGATTTTGCCATTTACCATCATAAAACATTATTAAATTTAATATTTAAAGAATTTGTATGTGTTGACTGTCCAATATCGCCCACAGCATGTGTTAAAGAAGACAAGGCTTCATATATGACTAATAATAGTAATTTTTCCATAAGTGATATTTGACGGGTGGTATTTTTTTCCAACATAATACATACACCCTTTGACATTTTTTCTCTTAGAGATTTTGTTAATGCCCATGTTTCACACCCGTATGTCAGGCATGGAACAATGCAGGCCTCAAAGATTTTCTTTTTTTAATGTCATACGAGTTCAGACTTCAAGTTTACAATATAAAAATAAACGATACAATATTCGGAATTTCTTTTCCTATAGTAAAATCAAGTGGTTTTATTTAAGTAAATAATTGTTTTCTTTTATAATGCATGTTTAGCTTAGCTATAGATTTTGAATTCGTTATTTGAGAGACGCGGGTTTGGATCCCGTTAGAAAAATTTTAAATATTTTCTGTACCCTTGTAAATAATTTTTAAAAAGTACCCTCTTTATTTTTTTTGGTTTCGTTTTTCTTTACATACTAAACTTTTATGTGCATTTATGTCAATAACATTTCAAATGATATTTTTTTTAGGAAAACCCTCGAATTAGAAAAATTACGTGAAGAGAGCGAGAGGGAGATAGCAGCGCTACATACGAGAGTCAGCGAGAAAGAAATACAACTAAATGCTGAACACGCTGCTCTGGATACTGAGAAGAAACGCAATGCTATATTACAGGTACGGGAGTTGGTGTGCTAGGAGATGAGGGTAGGGTTGAGAATATTTTAATGTATTTTTGGAGGTGTAATTTTGTTTTATGTAATAAGATCCTGTATGTAAGTCATTAGGCCAAATTGATAAGCAAAAATATTTAATTAAGTAAAGTTGCTTGGTAAAAAAAAATTTACAAATTTTTAATAGTGATATCTATTGAGTATATATTTAGGATAAACAACTAGGTATCAAATACTGATATTTTTTGTAAGTGTAATATTAATATGAAATTAATTATGATTCCGTTTTTTTTGTTTTGTTTTCCGTTTTCTTGTTTTGTATTATTCAGGCCGGCGCAGACGCAACGATTGTGGGTTTGATGCCCGCTCGAGGGAATTATTATTTATTAATATTTTCATTTCTTTGCGCTGGCACCAAGGCAAAAGCCAAGCGTTGAGTTCCGTCACTCAACACGCAATGTCTGGAAAAATTCGGTGGAGAGTGGGGAACGGAGTATCTTAACACTAGGTCTTCTGCCTACCCGCATTCAGCAGGGTGCAAATACAGCATGAAGCTGATGTATATATATTTTTATTATTCTTTCCAGGAACAAATATCGACTCGAGGTGACGTATCACCGTCTCACTCTGTCGCTTCCGACACGTTCTCCACTTCGTTTTGGCAAACGGTACAAAAAAACTTTTCATAAATACTTTATTCATTATGTTAAAAAAAAATTGCTTTTGCTTATAATAAAAGAATATACAAACTGCAGGATGAGATTATACTATTATAGCTGTACTTTCTATATACAATAACTGTCATAACAACGCCGATGTTTTTATAACAGGACGAAGCAACAACTTCCAACATAGGCATGGCGCCGAGTTCCAGCGTGAGCGCTGGCGTGGTGTCCGTGGAGGAGCACCTCGCGGCATTAACGCGCCGTGAGGGGGAGCGTCGCGGACAGGGCGCGGCGTTGGCGGCGCTCGCGGCCGAACGCCGCGCGCTTGCTCAGCAGCTGGCCGACGCGCATCACAGGTTGCAGGAGTATCAGGTGGGTAGAAGGCAATATGTTTATATTAATTTATATGTACTTAAACACTTAATGAGTTTTGGCCGAACTGAAATTAGGCATTCTGAGCTTTTGCGTATTCGGAAATATTCAAAAGCAAGTAAATCCTAAAATCAACAGTACGCACCAATCTACAGCTATACTCAGGGCGGCCGGTGGCGGTAATTGTTGAAAAAAAAAGCTTATATCTCATTTCCGTCATTTCCTTACAGAGTGTACAAGAACAGTATGACGCTCTCCTCCAGATGTACGGTGAAAAAGAAGAACAACTTGCGGAACTGCGCCTCGACCTCCATGACGTCACGCAGCTTTACAAGGCACAGCTTCACGACTTGGTCGAGTTTAGAAAACAACAGCAGCGATAGCATCCGCTATTATACCCACCATGCATTTTGCAATGTATTCCACCAACTTCAAAATTCTGCGAACCAAATACTTTGGAATTTCGCCAACCGAGTCCTTCGAAATTATGTAAGTTGAAAATGTCGACAGTGACATACCCAAATACTAATTCAATACAACTAAAAGAAAATCTAAAAACATCCTTATCTAGCCCATCGCTGGAAACCAAATATATTAAACCACCTTTTCTCTTATCACGTTCATTATCAAACAATGATATGACGACAATAAATGAAAATAAATCTTTTGACATATTTGAAAATCGCTTATCATATGAACTAAAGGATGCTTTAACTACTAAAAAAACCCGTTTTAAATATATGAAAAATAGTTCAGTTAAATCCACAGTAGTAGCTCAGAAAAAAAGGTATGATGTGCTTTGCTGTTACAGCAAGTTCGATGTTTGAGTCACGCATATAATTTAATTAATAATATTTTATACAAGCATTATATAAATAGTTGTCTCTCACTTTCTAAAATTCATAGTTCAATGTAAAATTAAAAAATATATATTTTAAGAGTGTTGGTGAAATGTTTTTTATAATAATATAAACAGGTATTTTAAAATGAAAAATTATAAAATATCTTTTTGTAAAGGTTGATAATTTAATTTTCAAACTAATGAACATTTAAAACATGAAATGAACTTATATTCATAGATAAATAAAATTTCCACAATAGAAACTTTGTAGGGGAAAATATATATAATTTTGTATTTAATTAGATATTATTATAAACCCTTTTATCATAATGTTCAACTCTTATCATGTAGCTCTACAAATAATTAAGTCTTTTAAAACATAAAGTAATTTGCAATTTTAATATTGTAAATACATAGCTTAGCTTATACATTTTGTTTCACTTAAATTTATCACTTACATTATTTTATGTGATGATGAGGAAAACATTGAGTGCTGTTTCCAGAATTCGGCTTAAAAT
>DWGR01005993.1:0-10003 GCA_018247715.1 Heliconius burneyi
CCTATTTCGGGTGTAATTAAATGTCTTAAATATAAGCTGACAATATATTTTAAGACATTTGGTCTACTTGTAAGTAATAAATACACTTATAACTTCTTAAAGTGCTTCAAATTTAACTGTTTTTTTTTGTAAATGTTAATATTTATGTGATGGCCCAGAGGAAACCTAATGGTAATCTAGTGTTAGGTCACTCCGTTCCCATTAAGAGACTTCCCGTCGTGACTTTACGCCGAATTTTGGAGGCATACCGTGTTGTCTTCATTTTCTTTTACTATTGTATATACAATTTTTGTACTGATTACACTCACTCTTTATTTATTGAATTTGCCAAATCAGAATAAAAATAATTTTTCAAGCAAGTACTTGTTAAGCAAGAGGTCATAGGTTCCATTCTTTTATAAAACAGACATTTGTGTGATAACCATGAGTATCTGTTCCAAGTCTGAATGATTTAATTTATCTTTTTCTGTGTACGAGTATGCTTATGAGTACGTAAGCTTATCAGTTATTTGGTGACCAGAGGACAGACAGTAGCGAGCTTGGGATTAATGGTCGAATTATATTGTATGCTTATTTATGTTATAAATTTGTTGAAAATATTCCATTTTTATAGGTTTTATTTTAAAATCGTAGAGAGTCAAGAATTATATCAATTTGAATAAATAAAGTGAAATGTTGAACTTAGTTCTAAATGGTATAAAAGTGGTTTTTAAATGTATGGAAATTTGTGAAAAGTTCAATCCCTCTGCTATCTATATCTACCTATCTTTATATATTTTATTATTTTTAGCTAACGCTAACTAGATATATTTTTACTGTAACAAGTATATCTTACACAAGTAACGCCCAACCAACTCTTTTCACTGACAGAACATAAATATGCCCTTTGAAAGTTAATTAACAGCTACTAGAAATAACCCAAATTGTGAAGAGATTTATGTTCTAATACGGATAAACATTAAGTCAATCTCTTCTATAGATATTCTTAAAAACGTACTCTAATGGTACCATCACCTCGAACGGAATACAGATGTTAGATATTGTTATAAAGGTGATTATCCATTTAATGTGCTTTACTATATCTATACAATTTTAAGTATTAATGACTTTTTTTCATTTACTGGCATGTGATGTTAGGTATATTACGGTGGGGTGTATAGAATCAATTAATACTTGTACAATAGAGAATATTTATATTTTTTTAAAGTGAACGCCTGCTGTTTTCCACACTTGGCAGGGTAAGCAAAATAACTTGGAAACCTGGGTTCCTATAAAGTCACTTCCGTTCCCTACTTTTCTAATTCTGGTGACATTGCGTTTTCGTCGGGTCTCAACGCCGCGCTTTTACATCGACAGTTCGTCACTAGAGCAAGGAAATTAAAATGTTAAATATTTATTTACACCACTAGTTTTAAATAGATTTTACTTTTGATATTGAAGTAATTTTTTCTTGTATTATATACTTAACATACTTATTTACATTCAAAAATATATGTTTTTTAATACAAGAATTAATAGTTACATAAGAAACTATAAGCAATACTCTAGTATTGTACGCTCTTAATATATTAGATTTATTAGATACATTTTCATGTAAGATTAACGAGGCGGTCACTAAAGAACCTGGAGGTACGTGTGCTTTCTCTGGCGTTCGATGTATTATTACTATATTAAAATGTTTCTATGATGTAAGAGGCGTGACCTTAGCTAATTACTTTGACAAGAATATATGAGCATTTCAAAAAAACTCTAAGCAATTAAATCGATATAAGCCATTACTTAAGAAAAGGCTCTTCCCTATTCAAATTAAAAATAATGTTTATTCAAATAGATTAATATAAGCACTTTTGAATCTCCGAGTGAATATATAAACAAAAAGCCACCCCGGTTCGGAAGGCAGTTCTGCTGAGAAGAGCCGGCAAGAAACTCAACAGTTTTCAAAGTCTTCAAAGTTTCAAAGTTTTCAAAATCAATATAATATTTAATTACCAAAGTAAAATTTAATTACATTAACTGGCTATTTCCCGCTGAATTCTAAAGTCATTGCGTGTTGGAACTGTACGCCGTAGTTTGCTTTGACACCAGATCGAAGAAATGAAAATATTATTTACTTCATTTCCGCGAGTGGGAATCGAACCCACAATCTGTCCTGTTTACAGTCACACTTCGTACCTTCGCGCCACGACTGGTCTCATAAAATAACATATGATTTGTATAATTTTCATACGCGCGACGTCTTGTACTTTTAATATCTATACTTACCATAATAGTGCTATTATCGATGAGCACTTACATGTGACTTTAATAACCTAATTATTACTGTTTTTCATAATAAATATATTTTTGAACAATGTTACTTTTAAGGAAATTTTTTAAAAAGTTTCTGTAACATAATTTTTTTTCTTTTTTACTTTGAATAACGTCCCTAATACATAAAATAAAAAAATCTGCTTCACGCTGTATCCCGTACACAGCAGGCTATGCAGAGGGAATCTAGTATTAAAACACTCCGTTCCACTGCCGAATTCTGGAGGCATTGCGTGTTGAGTGGCAGAACTCAATGCCGCGCTTTGCCTCGACACCAGAGCGAAGAAATGGAAATACTCGTATACATTTAAATATCGATCGAATTTGGGGATCGAACCAGCGTTCCCCACTTTCTGCTTAATTCTGGAGGCATTTCGTGTTGAGCGGCAGAAATCAACGCCGCGCTTTGCCTCGACACCAGAGCGAAGAAATGGAAATATACATTTAAATATCGATCGAATTTGGGGATCGAACCAAAAACCAGTCGGTTTTACAGTCACACTCTGTGCCTCTGCGCCACGACTGGTCTCAAATACATCATTGTTATTATTTTAGCACGCTAATTGTAATATGTAACATATGTAATCTTGCAACGACCTTGCGAGTCTAGAGTCTAGACGAGGGATACTAATATGATTACGTAATTAATCTATATATATATATATATATATATATATAATAACATAGCATCGATGAAAACAAACGCAATAAAATAGCTTTTGTCTTCAATGCTTTCCAGTATGAGAATTAATCCTTCGGTCGTTCAGTGTTCAGTTAAATCATTTGGTTAAATTCAACATCTATACGATTGTTTACATATTGCAAATAACTGTAAACAGTTAGTGAGTTCGATTCCCATTCGAGGTTATAAAATATTTGATATTTTCATTCGCACTTAACACGCAATGTCTCCAGAATTTGACAAGCAGTGGCGAGCGGAGTGTCTTAACATTAGACTCCAACTTACACTGCTATATGAATAAAGCATGAAGATGAAAAAAAAAACTAAATTAAAAACAATAAAGCTTTTCTTGTCGCTTGTACAAAGAAGGCATGCATGCATCTGTTAAGATCATGAACGTGACGGAATTGTTTATTTTCCTATAGCATTATAAAAATGGAGCCCATTTGCGTGCCAACGAAACTAAGTCAAAATAGACATAATATTGACTGCAATCAATTTTATAGTTCCTTAGGTAGGGCGCCATTTTTACGATCAGTGGTGTTTGGTGCTGTGAAAATACCATTTGTGAATCGCCTATTGTATTCTATATTTGATATTGATTTATGATGTGATGGTATTTATGGTGATTTGTCATATAAATTTCGTAATTTTATATTTGAGGGAGATTGTCGTTTTTCCGAAATCTATTTTATAGCTCAATTCGGAAATGCCGTGACATACAGGTTATAAATCTTTACGCTAATATAATATTAAAATGTCACGCATATTTCAATCGACACATGGCTACCTTTGCCTCTTGCCTTTAATCTCAACATTTATTAATTAACAGGTAATGCGGGAATTTATCGGAAAGTGGGGAACAGACTCCGACTGCTTAACAGTAGATCCTTAGGTTCCCGAGATATAGCGTAATTTTTTTTGTTAGCTTCACGCTACCGCACTCAAAGTAAGGAGGGAACCTAATATTAAGACACTCCGTTTCCCACTATGTGCCGAATAAAGGAGGCATTGCGTGATAGTGGCAGAGCTCAACGCCTTGCCTCAACACCAGAGCGAAGAAATGGAAATATAAATTTAAATTAATATTTCATATTTTTCAGTAGGGTTGAACCCACAACCAGTTACACGTTCTGCCCCTACACCATGACTGGCCTCTAAAGCGTAAAAAATAATATTAATAAATAGCAAAACTCCATTACAGCTGAAGGCTTATACATAAGACAATCTAAAAATAACTTCATACGATATCTGCCTTACCTGTCACCTTAAAGACGCTATTTAGATTTTCACAACCAATTCAATGTCTTGAAATAGGAAGTGTCTTATGGGAAAAGACGTTACTTTAAAATAATAAGTTATAAAAAAACATGGCGTGATCTAGATTAATTAGGTCTCTTCCTTGAGCTCTACGGGAGTCATATGCATGTTGAAATAATAAATTTTATTACAAATTATAAATACAGCACAGCGACCGGAAGACAATGCATTATTTAACATGTGTTTAGCAAATTTACAAGTTATTTATACAGGGACATGCTCATATACTCGTATTAGCGATATACGTTATCGGAACAGAAGTTTTAACATTAGGTTCCCAGGTTACCTCTGCCTACACTGATATGTCCTGGCATGAAACTTAAAAACACATAATTTTATAGTAAACAGAAATAATATTCTACTTTGTTATTGTATCGAAATAGTTTATATTCCCTATTCTATTCCTCATTTGTATTCCTCATGTATGGACCTAATGTCTATTGAATATCTCCAGGATAGCTGCCAGTTAAAGTAATAATTAAATTATACTATTGATATTGAAAAGCAATGGCATAAAAGATCTATGATGGGAGAGTGAGCGGTAAGAGAGGTATGGGAAGACCTCGGTTGACCTTCGAAAACACAGTATCAAAGATACTAGAGGAAGGTCACGTAACAAGAATGAGGATCCCCCGAATGACATGTATGAAGAGGTTGGTGCGCCGTTCTCTCTGACTACCTCGCAAGGGATAACGTGAAGCTGTGTTGTGTTGTTGTAGTTGAAATTGAAAGGAGCAACTCTTAAGTTTCTTGCCGGCTCTTCTCAGCAGAACTGCCTTCCGAACCGGTGGTAGCTTTTTCATCTATATGTTATTTCTTTTTGAATAAAGAATATTTTGAATTTAAATTTTGATACGAAAGTACATAAGATTTTTATGGAGGCAGCATCGCGTTATATCCAGTATCACATCATAGTTATCCAGATACTTCCGCTTATTTTATGCATATTCTTTGTTTCACGAAGACTTATCAGACTGAATTAACGCGTTTACAGATAAACTTTGTATTATTAATACAAAGTTTATCTGTAAACGCGGCTGGTTGTAGGTTTGATCCCAATTCGAAGATAGGAAATATTTATTTAACATCTTTCGCTCTGGTGCCGAGGCAAAACATGGCGTTTAGATCCGCCAATCAGCACGAATGCCAGAATTCGGGGGAAAGTGGGGAAGGGAGTATCTTGACACTAGGTTCCCTCTGTTTTAATTGATGTGTGCAGGATATATCGTCAACTGATTATTATATAAACTTTTTATGGTATAAATCGATAAATCAATCGATAATAGAATCGATAAATAAAACAAAACGAAAGAAAATAAAAACAAACAATAAAATTTATCAGAACCTAATCCGCACGATCGAGATCGATATCTACAAATGAAGCGAATAAACGTCAAAGAAACCGCAGTCGAGTCGATCACTGGCGCGCGTTACGAAACACCCCAAAGGTTCCCGCTTCCAAAAAATATCTTCATTTATTTTTTGTATTTTTTTTGCTGTCTCTCCTATCTTAATGATCTGTGACGCCGCACGTCCCGACTGACGCCTCATTTGATGTACTTTTAAATGTACCGCCATTACATTTAACCATAACTGTCGATAAAATATCATTAGATTTAATATACATTGGGTCCTTCATATAGAACTAACAGCGTGTTATCTCTTTATGAGTAATCCATGGAAATTAAATTTTGAAAGTTATCTCTTGCTTTCTCCCACGGTATAGACGTATATTAGATTTATAGAAGACGGAAATAAATTATCAATAGCTATATTTATTAATTGAAATCATCTGGAAGTTACTGTATATATGAAATTAATTATGGGAATGCTGGGAGCAACGTTCGAACATTACTCTCAGAAAGCCATGGCTAGATAAATCTTGGTTGCATCAATCATAAGTCCTCCATAATAGAGACCTCTAACATAATGTGGATGTTTACCGTTTTATAATGTCTTAATTTTCCGTTGGTGGTGAATGCCGTTTTTATATATACCTAGGTAAGTTATGATTAAAATGCATTTTTTAGCTTCACTCTGTATTCTGTACATAGCAGGGTAAACAGAGGGAACCTAGTTGCTCTGATATACCGTTCCCATTTAAGGTATATTTACAATTCTATAGGCAATGCGTGTCGAAAGCGGTACTCAACGCCGTGCTTTGCCACGACACAAGAGCACAGAAATTAAAAAATAATAATAATTGCCTCAAATAGAAATCCAGCCTCGATCGAAAATTACGTTAAAAAAATATTAAATTCTTATTATCATACTTAATAACATTGATATATCAGCTTCACGCTTTATCCCGTATACCCGTATACGGGTAAGCAGAGGGAACATAGTGTTAAGACACACCCTTCCCCACTTTCTGCCTCCAGAGAGCAGAACTCATCGCCGCGCTTTGCCTCGACACCAGAGCGAAGAAATATAAATATAAACGTTAATAAATATTTCACTTCCTCGAGTGGGAATCGAAACCACAACCCTCGCGTTACAGTCACACCTTGTGCCGCTGCGACACGATGGCCCCTTCATATATAATTTTATAAATTCGCCATCCTTACATACCATAAATACAAGTAATTATTCCACTTTAAAAGTAATTTTATACTAAAAAAGATATAAAAAGGAAGCCAATTAAAGCAAGCCTGACGCCTATAACTTGAAGTTACATGGAGGCTTACACAAAGGCGTTTAGGGCCGACCCAATCAACTTTACGGCCTAGGCCTTGGATACCCATTATGATTTCTCTCGTAAAATTTATTATGACGTGTCGCTACGTTAAGGCTTCAACGCCTAACTTTGATAATACTTTATTATACATTACTTAGAACATGAAAAGAGGCTCTGCAAAATCGGCTGGTTGTGGGTTCCATCCCAACTCGAAGAAGTGAAATATTTATTTACGTTTATATTTCCATTTTCTTCGCTCTGGTGTCGAGGCAAAGCGTTGAGAGGCGTTGAGTTCTGCCACTCAACACGCAATCCATCCAGAACTCGGCAGAAAGTGGGGAACAGAGTGTCTTAACACTAGGTTCCCTTTATCTATCCTGTTATTTGCGGGATACAGCGTGAAGCTCAAAAAAAGAAACTTAGAACATGTTTTGATTGTAAATTTACGATCTTATATTACTTTCACAAGTTTTATTTGTAAGAGACGCCTACAGCCTATATAATATAATTTTAATAGCTTAGAAGTAGCTATCGACACAATAATTAAAAAAGGTTAAATATTTCAAGCCCTTTGATGAATTGAGGGCCTCAAATTTGTTATTCTTTTTTATTAGATCTCAAATGCATAGTCTCTCCGGATATAAAGTTATAATTAATTCTATTAAAAAATATATTTAATTAACGCTTTCAGTTAAGATAATCCAGCAAATAGTTATTAAGGTGCTAGTCTTTTTTACTTAAGATTGAGATAAATTTTTACAAATAAAACATACAATTATTATGCAACAGATATAGAAATTAGAATTTTGAATCTGTAATTAATTATTCTTATGCATACGCTAAATTACCTAAAATTGCTTCGTAGAAGGCCTAAATGGGATTTTAATATTTCAAAAATATAAAAACGTCATAATATACAAATTGCATAAAAAAACTTACACAGTTTAATCTATAGTAGACTAACGACTACCTCGCGGCTTCGCCCGCTTGTAGTATATAATTATTTGTCGCTAATCTGCAAACCTTTTTCTTATAATAACATCATTTTAAAAACAATAGCTACACCTATATTGAAAAGTAAAATTACAGTCAATTCAATAAAACAGTTATTATATAATTAGTCGAACAACATTGTTTAGAATGGTATAAATTTTTTTTTTCAGCTTTAAGCTGTATCCCGCATATAGCAGGATAGGCAGAGGGAACCTATTGTTATTGTTCGAGGCACTGTGTGTGGAGTGACGGAATTCAACGCCGCCATTTGTCAAACAATATTGTTCTTGATTAAATTATCACCAATAACATTTTTGTTACATAGATATCTTCCATGTACAGACACGGATCCGTTACGATTTTATTATAAATATTAATATAATATTTTACATAGATGATATATATAGATGTAGGCTTTAATAAAGCACTTGACAGTATATTTTATTATTTATACAAAGATTTGTGGTTCAAAAGTTACATTAGAAATGAAGCAGCATTAAGTTTTTATCGACGTAGGCTCGTTAATCTACCAACTGGGTGTTTCGATGTGTAATGGGCTATAATCGTTACTTACAGCATTATCGATAAAAATAGAAATGGAATTATTGCGCAACACTAAAACATATTACATGTGATGGGGTCAAACTTGCTGCACTTTTGAAGTTACTATTATTTGCTTTTTGAGCCCTACATGCATTTGTCTTAATAGATACTTTATTTAATATACGAGTAATTCGTTTTTAGTTATATTACAAGAGAGCGTAATGTTTTGACGGGCCAGTCGTGGCGCAATGCCTCCGGAGTTCGGCGGAAGGTGGAAAACGGATGTACTTAAATGACAACAGAGTGTCTTAACACAAGATTCCCATATTCCACTTGCCTACCCTGCCTCGTGCGGGATACATCGTTAAGCTAAAATTGTAAAAACAGCGTCTAAATTTTCTTCTACCTAATATAAGATTTAAATGAGGGTAACCAGCACAGTCTAAAGACTTAAAGAGACCACGTAACAGCAATAAAGTGAGTTATTTATTCATTCTGTGAACAAAAGACTACACATTCACGTTGAAAACACACAAAACTGAATGAAATTTCCAAAGCTTTTCTCAAATATAAACAAACATATCTGTTTTACGTAAACGCGCATAGTTCGTATGTAGGTCGTAAGGGTAGCTCTGTTTTACTTCATGTTTGTAATGTTGAAATAGTTATTGCATTATATGAATATTACTTCAATATTATTTATAAACCCTACAATTATTGTAATGTAGTGGGGAGCAGAGTGTCTTAACAGTAAGCTCCGTCGCCATAGAAACAGACTTAACGTTTGAGTTTTATATATTTTTACTATTTATTCTTATTCTGTAAAGGTTAGTGTAGGTCACATTCTACATAGACGAAACCCTGATCCAACGATGAAAACTAGACCTGGAGGACCCCGAGGCAGGCAAAGCGACAGTAGAAGCTATTCGCCCGTATTTATATCGATGGTTGCGAAGGAGCTTTGGGATTCTGACATTTAGACTTGTGCAGGTATTGACGAGGCATGGTTGCTTTGGCATATACCCGCACCAAATTGTACGTCGAGAGCTATCACCGGCATGCTATGAGTGTAATGCATCCGAGGACTCAGCCCATCATACCCTGGCTGAATGTCCTGCTTGGGCACCGCAACGCCACTCCCTGATGGCCGTTGTAGGTAGAGATTTCTCATTAACCAGTGTAGTGGGAGCCATGCTGGATAGTGAAGAGAAAAAAAAGGTCACATTCTACATCACTTTACTTTTTAAATTCATTGCTATATAATTATACCTGAAATTAAAAAAAATATGTATGCACTGAATGACTTTTTCTTCTTTTTAGGAAATACAGTCAGACTCAAATTATAAATTTTCTTATAATAACAAAACTATGAATAAACTTTAAGCTTTTTAAAGAAAGCATTCTTAATTTTTTACAGTCCACTATTTGCAGTGTTTAAAGCACACCCGCCCACTGTCCAATAAATCTTTTCCACTTGTGGT
>DWGR01005994.1:0-10003 GCA_018247715.1 Heliconius burneyi
CGTCTGACGGTTGCTGGTATGATTCTCATTTCTTACAACGCCACGGCGGTAGCAATTCCCACTCGGGACAATGAATTGATTTAATTTCCTAATGTAATAAAACAATGCGCCCATCAGTCCACCAGCAGTCTTGATTTTTTTTTTATTAAAATGAAGACACGAACAACCGCTCGGTTCAACTGATGGTAAGTGATCATCAACGTCCACGACCCAGGGACCAGAGGAACTCCTAGTTCTTTGTCGGTGGCGATAAGCGAGCTTTTTAGTAGCCCATTCTATTCCCTAGTTAGTTTTTACATAAAAAAATATACATACTTCTGTCTATATTAATATTATAAAGCTGAATAGTTTGTTTGAAAGAATGCGCTAATCTAAGGAATCACTGGTTTTGACTATCGACTCATTTATCAATGAAGTTATAACGTTGATCCCGTTGATGGAAATCACTGTACCTGTGGTCATAGCTACCTACTCGCAGTTATTCTTAAGAATAAGCACCACCACCACCACTCACCACACCACTCTTAATTCATTTCTATTTGACAATGGGGGTGAAGTCGCAGGTAAAGACTAGTTACTAAAACACAATGTCAAGACACTCCGTTTTCTGTTTCTATATAACAAAAACAGTTATCTTTTATATATGTCGAATTATAGCAGAAAATATAAAAGCGTTTTACAGTCGTTATACACCATGTATGGCTCATTTCCGGACAATTTCCGTCTGATTGCCCACGTTCCTGTTTTATATTGGAGGGCACTCGTGTATGCTTTCTATTGATTATTATTGAGATTAAAACATTTTTACAATTGTTATATATGTATGTATGCTTTGAATACGAGTATATGAAGAAATAGCAGTTTTTAAATATATTTTCATTTTTTCGTTCTGGTGTAGAGGCAAAGCGAGGTGTTGAGTTTCGCCACTCAACAAGCAATGTCTCCAAAATCGGCGGAAGGTGGGGAACAGTGTCTTAAAACTAGGTATCCTATGCCTATCCTACTGCGTCCGGGATATAGCATGAAGTTGATAAAAAAAGGTAATATGCACAATTCTAAGAACGACAGAATGGAATAACTGAAAAAAAACCATGACCAATCTCGAAGTTTTATAAGTTCTATGCTTAGCTATAAAAAAAAATTGATAAAATATCTTAGTTCATAAAAACTACTCAAGAAGCTTTTACCGCGCTGAATATTTCAAACTTATAAAAACTAAGAAAAAACCGATTCTAACACGAATTGCTTCAAAAAACCGTCTAAGGATTTCTGCGTAAAAACGTTATCATTTCTAATGTCAAAGTAACTGTGGTACGAACGTATTTAACTGAAAGACGAAAATTGAAAATAAAATAGTGAGTCCATTGTGGCACAGGGGCACAGCGTTGTAAACAACGCAAATGTAGATTCGATTTCCATTCGGAAGTATTATTTATTCTCATTTTTTGGCGCTGGTAAGTACACAAGTAAGCTTAATACACAATGGGGCACAAGTGGGGAACGGAGTATCTTAATACTAAGTTCCTTTTGCCTATCCAGCTTATCTGTGATACAGCGTGAAACTAAGAAAAATATCAATTCTTTGTATTTTCAGATTGAAATTACCATTTATGTTAATTTCATTCTGAAAACTCAAAAAAATAACCGAGAAAAACAAGTTGTTAAAAAAACGGAAAATAGTACAATAACTCGCTATGTAGTTCACGTTCAAACGAATTAACAACAACAGATTGCTTCAGATTTCATTTCAAAAGGCACTCGCCGTCGACTCCTTGTAATGTGGATATTAAACTTGGCCATTGGAAGCCGAGTCTCCACTCGCGAGTAATTTACGAGATGAAATATGAAATATTTCATACTTTAGTTGGTTGTTTAATTAAAATATTTTATGCTCTTATTGTGTGATGAATGTGCTTTTAGAAATTAGGTTTTATAATTATAATGTACTAGTTTTTACCCGCAATTTCGTTCCTGTGGAATTTCTCATCTCACGTAGGATTTTCGAGAAATCCTCTCTTTGTACTGAGTAGAACTCTCTAACCTCTACATGCCAAATTTGTTAAGTCACATCGTCCTCTTTGAGACACTTTGGTACCCCAACTTTTACGGAATTCTGGAGGCATGGCGAGTTGAATGGCAGTTTGCATCGTTGCGAGGAAACAAAAATATCACATATTTCATATCCACGAAAGAGAATCGAACCTACAACCTTCGCATTTACACGATCCTACGCTACAACTGGCCTCTATATACACAAATACGTAATTCTAACTCTAGTCGTAATTCTCTATCATGTCTTCAACTAACATTAAATTTAACAATAATAAATCAAATTTAAACTTTAAAATGTGAAATGTTATTGCTTCTGCCAAACACTTACCGGTATATTTTACGTTTCGTCAATAGCTGTTAGAACAAATAGGATTTTTCAGTGTGTTTGCAAGTAACAAAAATATATCGAAACGTCCCAGTAACTCCGCGCCAAGTAAACAGAGACATAAATTCGCTACCTAATTTAAACTTTTGCCAAATAACTAACCTCAGTAGGATTAATGCGGTATCCACAGTGATAAGATACAATACCCATACATTTACCTAAAAAATATTGCATTGTTATTAAAACGAATACATTATATATTAGTTATGGGACAGGTATATAAAAAATATACTGTTTCAGCTATATAGCAGGTTGACTTGAAAAAGATATGAAGGTTATATATATATATATATATATATATATATATATATATATATATATATATATATATATATATATATTTATATATTATACATATAAAATATCATGTTTTATGGATATAGTTAAATGCCGACTGTGACATGATATTATTGAGATCATTGATATAGCAACACATACTGGATAGAATATTTTTTTCACTTTCACTCTGTATGTTGTGGGCGTAGGGAGAGTAAATAAAAAAAAACACTCCTTTCCCCACTTTCCACCAAAATCTCGAGGCATTGGGTATCAAACTTCAAAGTGTCAATTACAAGAAAATAAAGGAAAAGATTAAAGCTAATAGGTAAAAAAAAGTCCCACATGTATGTACAAGTTACGGAGTAAATACTATTTTATAAATTGGCAACAAAATATTCGGCAATATATAAAACACGTGATGGGCGGAGGTCCCCAATGAATTTTAAATCGAATTCAATTTATTTATTGGGAAAAATGTAGACTTTTTTTGGAACCTTTATATATTAGATTATCCTTAAAGACCATGCAATATTTGTAGCATATAAGGTTCCTGAAAGGATTTGAAGTGGAAAGTATATATAGCTAGCAATAGAAAATATAATATATAAACGTATAGGAAACTTACCAATTAAACTTTTATAAGTACTAGCAACCCACCCGCGGCTTCGCCCGCTTCAATTACATAAAAACTTATTCAATACAGTGAATTACTACAACAACAATATAAATATTTAATAATAAAATAACTAATTAAACTTTTGAAGGTGTAGTTATATTATAAAATAATTAATATTCGTATGTATATGTTATTTGATTGCTTAATTTTCAATGGTATGAAAATATATGAAGCCAGTCGTGGCTTAGGAGCTCAAGCGTGTGACTGTGAATGTGATAGATTATAGATGCGATTCCCGCTAGAGAAAATGAAATATTTAATTTTTTTTCTTCTTTCTGGTGATGTATTGAATTTTACGTAACGACACGCAATGCCTCCAAATATGGAGAGTGTCCTAATACTAGGTTCCCACTACCTACCCTGCCTACTCTACTCTATGTGGGACACCATGAAGCTAAAAAAACACACTCATATACCCGTCAATACAAAATGTATAAGACCAACTAATAGTTTGAAACATAGCAAATATACGAATAGCAACAGCTGCAACAGCAACTTTGAATATATCTCCCGCAATTCGATATAGGAAGTCATAAACAAGTTCTGTATGTACCAATGCTCTATAAAATTAATAATTGTGCTATAGAGATCAAAGTAACTTACAATTGACTTATATTGTTTACTTGTTTACATAAAAGATATATCTATATTTTTATTTAAAATAAATTGTCATTGTAAATGCTGTTACAATCGTGTGTAAAGAACACTGAAATACTTAAAATTAAACACGAGGTGTTGCTCACGGTAAGCATACATATATAAATGTTTTATTCAATCCTTATTATTTCGAATTGCTGTGTTGGCTTTCAGTCGTACCAACATAACAGAAAGATTGTCCCTTAGTTCCTTCTGCCTGACCTTTACCAGATAACTTCAACTTTATATGGACAAAATAAATTTCCTTAACTCTGTGTGCTCATAGCTAAATGAAACTCGGTTTAAATTGGCTCTCTATCACGCGCTGATGAGAGGATGAAAGGGGCGAATTTGGATATAAAATACACGGATGGTACTATTTTAAATTTAGCTCCTAATAAAATCTATATTTCTCTATGCATATTGGGAAGCTTCTACAAAATTTAAAATTTGCCTTATATAGGCATACAAAACAATATTAGGAAATCAAATCGTTAGTACAAAAATCTTATCTTATTTTTAAGTAACATAATGAAATAAGTTAAATTAAAATTTAAAATAAAGTTAAATTTTTAAGCTTCCGCATCTCAAAAGGAAAAAACGGAAAACTTTGTTGTCTGTCTGTTCGCTTGTGAGATTGCGTGAAGGTGAAAATAATATGAATATTCGGTCTCTTGTAGCACAGAAGAAATCATCAGTTAACGTAACCATAAGCTAAGAGCATTGGCCGCATTATCAAAATCTATAGTGAACCTACACATATGAAATTTAGTACAAGCTGAGAACTTACAATAAAATTTTAAAAACTTTCGAAACATTAAATTCAATACTAATTGTAGTTCGTTTCATTGAAAATGAGTGCATACGTCCGCCACTTTGAGTTCTTTGTGGGCCTTGACCTGAAATTAGTACGGAATCCTCGCAGGGCAAGTGCGACTCACACTTGCCGGGTTTTTAAAGTAACTAACTAAAATATAATAAAGATGCATCATAACACTTTCATATCATCATTTTGTCTGAGAGTTAGACAAGCAAGGCAAAGTGCCAAGAATAGCGATTAAGATCTGTCGCGTCTTTTAATTATATCATTAATTTGCTTTATCCGTCTAAATTACGAATATTTACGTTCTGCCTTTAAATGAAATGAATTTAAAAAGTTATTTGAATAATTGTTAATGAAATTCATGAAAGTTTTTCAACTTAAGCTTTGTAAATCAGATGGCTTGTAGCGGTGATCATTCCCAACATTTGTTATGAGATTTAAATGATTGTACACTCTTTATTACTTTATTCCTCCTTTAGCTATTTCAGACTCATATTTTGTCTTAAACATTATTATGATATAGTTGCTGTCTGCATAATCTTTCGTTACTATGCTATCCCTCCATTTACTACTCAGAGAGTAGTTCATAAACAAATGATGCTAAAGATCATGGTAATATCGTACAACTTTTGAATGTATGCAGTAATTTCATTTACTTATATCATATATAATTAGTCGAGCTGCAATGGCAAAAAGTACTGTAAAATCGATTGGTTGAGGGTTCGATTTCCACTCGAGCAGATGAAATATTTATTGAAATTTATACTTCCATTTCTTCGCTCTGGTAACGAGGTAAAGCGTGGCGTTGAGTTTTGCCACTCAACACGCAATACCTCCAGAGTTGGCAGAAAATGGGTAACGGAATATCTTAACCGAGTGGAGGTTCCCTCTGCCTACCCTGCTTTGTACGGAATACAGCGTGAAGCTGATTTAATTTGCTTTAATAAATAAACTTTTTATAGATATGATGATAGCGATATATTTACAAACAGCAGTCTTCTCAGTTTCCTTTCAAGTTCTGGGCTTTCACATAAGGTGACCTTCAATTTTGATACATCCTCAGAAAGTGCTCGCTGAAATACTTCTAAGGAGTTGGTAAATATGATGAACCATCATGTCGATCAACTCTTATAGTTTAGACGGGTTGCCACGGTTTCACATCAGTTATTAAGTTCTTCAAAATTAATTATACCCTATATGTTGCTGAAGTCTAATATCTATATGAACGACAGTTTAATTAAAATCTGTCCAGTAGTTTTTGCCTCAAAGGTGAACAACAGACAGATCAAAACGACAAAAGCAAAATTTTAGATTCCTCGACAAGTAGTTCTTTTTAGTTTTGTATTTGAATACTACTTTTATAGTCTTATTATATTTATAGATTATTCTAATATTTTTTAATATACTCGTATGTGACTACATTTCCTTTGCCATATTATGTTATGAACTAATCTCATTGCGGTCCTCACAGAGGCAGTTAGGAATTAACTTTTAAGAATTGCATTTGCATCACATTTGGGCCTAATTAATAGCAGGAACGTCGTTACCGAGGAAATTGATTACGTGCGTAGATTCTGAGACAAAATTCGTAGAAAGCAAATTCGAGACACTAAAGCTTAGAATTAGTTTAGGTTAATTTTTAAAAGCTTAATTGTTGCGTGATCTTATAATAATTGATTTGGAAATACAAATATTTTCAGCAGATTGTTGTAGGAATTTCAGGATCTATTTATATATTATTTTAACAATAATTTAATTAAGTTGAATATTTATTATTTGCGCTCTGTTATTTTAACCTTCCCTGCATCATTATTGGATTTTGTTTCTTATTTCAGTTAACTATAACACTGCCACTAGAGGTTTTTAAATTCTTATTAATTTAAAACTATTATTATTTTTACAGATATACGTTCATAATCTCATATTATGAAGGTGTACAATCACGTACACTTTCACTTCAAAAATAAGTAGGTTATCAAACCCACAACCATTTATACGTTACAGTCAGATTAATGTTGCCTGAACTTCGCTCGAAAGATATGCATCGAGAATGAACCAAACGATAGCTTGAATTTTTTCGTTGTAGCGCCATCTATCGGCAGATGGAGCATCATAGTTTCTGTACAGTGAGGCCGATACTTTGTGTATATGCACGTATACAGCAAGCATGTAGACGTGATCGTAATACTGATCTCCAGAAGTTGTGTGCAAAACTTGAACAACATGCGCATAAACATGAAACTAAGAACCTCCATCAGATAATAAAATCACTAACCTTATCCAACAGAACATGATCCATTAAAAACTCTGATGGTGAAACCGTGACTGATATAGCGACAATTTCAGAAACTTGGAAGCAATATTTTCAGTCTCGATTTAAAGATCCTCACTCGAGTAATTTCGTTTCTACTGAGCCAGAAGACCCTGAGCCAATTATTCTGAGAGATGAAGTTCATGTTGCTATTTCTAGTTTGAAAAATGGGATAACGATAGACAAGGATGCAATACTGATTGTCACCATCAAAGCATCTGGAGATTATGGTGTCGATATTTTTCATGCGCTTTGTGATAAAGTCTGGCAGACTGGAACTTGGCCTCAGGAATGGACTCACACTATCTTCGTTGACAAAAAAGGCTCTACTATAGACTGCAGTAATTACCGTCTGATTGCTATTATTTCTCATGCAAGCAAAATATTACTGCACATTTTAAACAAAAGGCTCAAATCCTTCTTGTGAAAGGAAGTCACTCCAGAACAGGCACGCTGATTTCAAATAGTGGAAGCTGTGCAAAAGAAATCAAGCGACCCATGGCAATTTCTAGAACATCCATGAATAGCTTGAGGAAAATGTGGAGAAGCAGAAACATCACGAAAACTACTAAAATTCAATTAGTCAGGACTCTAGTGTTTCCCATATTCCTTTACGCTTGCGAGACATGGACGCTTTGACAGAGTGAAGAGAAAAAGATAGACGCTCTTGAGATATGGTGCTAAAGGAAAATGCTTGGACTGATGTAAACGGAATTTAGAACTAACGAATCCATACTCCAACTTGGTTTAAAACAACGGTTGTCCTCTATTTTTAAAGCACGCATTCTCACTTTCTTCGAAAATATTTCTCGATAAGGAGATATTTCCATGTAACGCCATGTGTTTCAGGGAAAAGTTGAGGGCAGCAGGCTACGCGGTAGATCCGCAATGCGATGGACCGACCAAGTGAAGGGTGCCCTCAATGACCATCTCTACGAGTGTACCAGGTAGACAGTCAACCATGTAGAATGGGGTCGGGCTGTGTGGCACCACCGTAACCTTCAACCATTAAAAAGGACTACCACGACCGCTCTGTCAAGAGCGAAACGACAACGATGAATTAGATAAAGATAGACGAGCAAGAGCCGAACTTAACGCCGCGCTTTGTCTTGTTACTACAGCGACAAAAGGAAAATAGTTCATGCATTCATAATTTAATATAATCCAATAATGTAAAAAAAATATTTGATTCATATATTTAATTCATACGTGTGGGGATCGAACCTACTCGACAAATGGGCGGATAAAGTGATAAGAGAATAATAAGATCTGCCTATTTTTTTGATTTAGATGTTAAGTTGAGTAAAAATAAAGCAATTGGTGAAAGTTTGAAGTAAATCGGTTCATTAGTTTTGAAGATAAGCGTGACCATATATATATATAGACACAGAGACAGACATACAGAAAGAGACAAGAAAAATATATATTTTTGCTTTCTATTATTCTTTTTAAGTGTTCCCCCATCCATTTCCGTCAAAAATACTAAATGTACAGACAAAACATTTTTACTGTTTTATTATATAGGTATAATAAAGATTACCTACAATGTGCTAATTTTGGTGTGCAATATATACCGTAGTAATATAGAGGAAAAACAAAAATATCCCTTATTTTGAAAGGATCAATAGAGAAAAAGATTATTTCTGAAATGCAATGTCGGTAAAGTTGCGAAGTAATTAGTTACAATAATTCTAACAAGAAAGATAAGAAATTTTTTAACTATTTTTAGTTTGACAGCTTGTGTGTGTCGGGACACTTTTCAGCATGAGCGATTCATTAACACTTCGCGATATTCAGAAAATTTCTTTAAAACTGAAAGAGTGAGGGTTCTAATTAATTAAACATGAATCTCTAATGAAACTATAAATGTATGCCACAATAAATATTTAAGCTTAATTCTTTTCTATTATCATGATAAATATTATATCGTATAAGGAGGAGGATTTTTTATTTTACAATTTTACTTCGTCTCTTATAAATGGTTGTACTAAAACGGCTCTCATTGTGGTAACACCTTGTATTTTTTATCTTTACTCGTAAACGTATGCCAATTTGGACGTTTCCTTACGATTTTACATTCGGCCAGGAAAATTTCGTAGCGTAGGGGCAAAAGCGTAGTCGTAAAGTTTGGTTCCGGGTTCGATTCCCGATATTTATTCATACATATATTCATTTTTTAGCTCTAGTACCAAGGCAAAGCGCGGCGTTGAATTCCGTAATTCAACACACGTGCCTCAAAAATTTGGCGGAAGATGAGGAACGGAGTGTTTTAATACTAGGTTCCTTCTGCCTACCCTGGTATGTACGGGATACTGCTTGAAGTCGATAAAAAAAATGGAGCTCATATTTTTTTATTCAAATAAAAAACTCACTTAAATTAATTTTGATATTATTCTTCAAATTTTCTATGATATCAAATATATACTCATATACACTTTATATCAAAACTTAAAGATTAAGTAAATATTTTAGCGACGAATTTCTACTTGCAGGGTTGGATAACGGCAAAATGTAGACACTAGGCATTTGATAATATACGGCTAAGTTGTACCAAGGTGCAGGCCGGAATGCTCGTCTCCATTCCAAAGAGCTACCTAGACCTAAGACATTCTACTTCCAAATGCTAAGGCATGTTTCATAAGGTTTCGTAGAAATTTCCTTCCACGCTCCACGGAACTGTGGAATGGCCTACCCGCGGCAGTGTTTCCAGGTCAATATGATATGGGTACCTTCAAAAAGCGCGTCTACCTCCACCTTAAAGGCCGGCAACGCACCTGTAACTCCTCTGGTGTTGCACGGGGTCGTGGGCGGCGGGGATCACTTACCCTCAGGTGACCCGAA
>DWGR01005995.1:0-10001 GCA_018247715.1 Heliconius burneyi
AAAACACAAACTATTATAATAATACTGGAAACTAATTCGATTAATTTAATTATTATTAATATATTTACTTATCTTACTTGAGTACAGTCAAACATTTGCCACTGCGCTGCGATAATCCTGATGAGATTTACCATTGGGTTGAAACTCACTTAAAAGCTACATATCACTTCCTCATTTTCTTTAAAACCTAGAAAATTATTTTTCCCAATTGAAAATATAGTATGTACAATATGGCATTACTAGATTTTCGATGCTCCTTACTAGGTTTTGAAATACGCAAAGAAAATGAGGATTCGCGGATGCCGAGAATATGGGGATTGTGATATTCTGAACATTATATTTTTTTAAATTCGAAGAGACCGTCGTGGCGCAGCGATACAAGAGTGTGACTGTAACGCAACGATTGTGGGTTCGATCAACACTCGAAGAAGTGAAATATTTATTTAAATTTATATTTTCATTTCTTCGCTCTGGTGTCGAGGCAAAGCGCGGCGTTGGATTCTGCCACTCGACCCGCAATGCCTCCAGAATTCGGTTGAAAGTGGGGATCGGAGTGTCTTAACACTAGGTTCCACTAGGTTCTACCTACCCTGCTGTGTACGAGATACAGCGTAAAGCTGATTTAATTTGATTTTTTTTATATTTCTTTAACTAATAATATGGTTTTATAGTACTTCTTTATATGCAGTGGCGTAGTTTTTTTTTATGGTGAAAGGACAAGACAAACGAGCGTTCGGTTCCCCGTGCAACACCAGAGGAGCTACAGGTGCGTTGCCGGCCTTTAAGGTGAAGGTAGACGCGCTTTTTGAAGGTACCCATATCATATCGACCTGGAAACACTGCCGCGGGTAGGCCATTCCACAGTTCCGTGGCGCGTGAAAGGAAATTTCTACGAAACCGCACAGTAGTAGAGTGCCACGTATCCAGGTGATGTGGATGATATTAACACGGCTATTATAGCTATTATTATTATATTATATTATTATTTAGTATTTTTTGTAGTGAGCTTAACACGCGCCCGGGACAAAATACTTTTACAGCGCCCCCCAAATTGCATTTAATTTGAGATAAATATCCTATGGGATATTTAATTAAATCTAAACATGTTTAAAACAATTTTGTAAGGCTAAAAATGTTTTGATTTAATTAAGTCCGCAAGACTATTTAAAATATATTTAAATAGTCTTGCGAACGACTCGATGCCCCTTCGAGTAACACTAGGCCTGCTCCCCCCATTCTGGCCTACCCAACTACATGTGGCACAGCGTGACACAAAAAAATAAATAGATCATAAGAGTTCAATTCAATTCAGTTTAACCAATATTATAAAATATATTTTAGAAACTTAGAGTTTTGGCCGTTACATTAAAATTTAAATTCAGAATTATAAATTAGTAATATGGATAGTATATAATAATTTATAATATTAATAGCTCTTGGCATACAATATGTGACAACAAATTCGTATGCTATTAAATTGAATTTACTGCTTAAAAGCTTCTGCAGTATTTTAAGCGGTTTCTTAACAATTAAAAAAACACTTCAAATCATATTATGACACTTCGATGCCCAAAAAATATTTTTCATATTTCCTTAATATATTTTCTTTTTTAAATATACCTTTTTTAAATATTTAAATATAATAAAGAAAGAAAAAAAGAAAGTAAATTATTTAATTTTTGACTTAATTTTATCTTTTGTCTCGTGGACAGTGTAATGTAGACGTGGAATACCGTTTCTTCGATTTTATTTTTTTATCTTTTGCTGTATGCTGTACTGTCTTCGGTTATAACAAATTTATCATCACATATACTCTGATAATATATGAGTCATAGTCTCAAGGACCCACCAGGATTATATTTTAATATTTTATCTCTAGTAAAAAAATGGAGGCCGTCGTGGCACAGTGGCACAAGCGTATATATGTAAACGCAACGATTTAGGGGTGAAGCTATTAAAAATATATATATTATTTAGTAATAATTCCATGTCCTCACTGTGGTAGCAAGGCAAAGGGCGCCGTTGAGCCCCACCACTCAACACACAATACTTCTCTAATTTGGTGGAATGTGGAGACCGGAGTGTCTTAACACGTCATTCTCTCTGCCAACCCTATTACATGCAGGATAAAGCGTAAAGCTGCGTAAATACTATAAACAAATATAATAATATTATTTGATGCTTATATTCTACTTTAAAAACATTTATTATGTTTCGATTATTTATTTATATACAGTATAAAATTGCATTTACAATTTTTATTCTGTTTTTATTATAATTCCTCGTTTTTTAAGTAATTATAGGGATATTTTTTATAGTGGCAACACTGTCACATGCCAGGCCTAACGACCTACTCACAACTCACAACGATTCAATTAAACATCAACTTGTTGCACCTACTTTCAAAAGTTAAGAATTTACCTGTTTATGTGAGAAAGTGGACTTGTTATCTAATTAGCATGTTGAAGCATTGGATCTCAATATATGTTATCTAACTTACCGTTACAATCATGACGGCAACGTGAAATATGTGATGTTTCCGATATAATAATTCGTTACGATTACGATGCACCTGCAGTGCATAATGCAGCCACATCGGGCGTTAATTAAGGCAATACATAGCGTAGCAAGCTAAGTATCTATACCTACAACACAAGTAAGCTGCAAATTAACGTAAATCCAGTTACGATAGCTACGTGGAAGTGTTTGTTGTGTAAAAATTCATTAATATATACCTGACGGGAGAGGCATCAGGACACAAAATGACTCATAGATGGTCAGTGGCTTGGCGCTATTGTTTTGTTTTTATGGAATACCTGTAATACCGATGAATAAGTCACCAGGAATGTGGAAAGAGTTGCTAATAATAATGTATATTTTTATATGATGCTAATAATAAGTTGATAAGTTAGTTGGTTGTTAAGTATAGTGATCACAGTGGTTTTTGTTTTAAAATGTGTTTTGTTAATACAGTGTAGTGTAAAGCAATGGCTCAGAGCTCAGCAGATTCTGATAGACTGTCTTCAGCCGGGATATCCACTCATAGTTCTGGAACTGCAGGGACTGTTGGAGGATCAGTAGTTGGTGTAAGAGTTGGTGATGCCAATCATAAAAGAGAAAATGAAAATGACTATAATCTTGGCCCTCTACCACCTATGTGGGAAGAGGCTTTTACACCCACAGGAGAAAGATATTTTATAGAGTAAGTATTTTAATTCATAAAGTTAAATAAAAAATACATTTACATAATATGAATTATTAGTGTTGTTTGTAATATATTGCTTTATGTTGTGTAAAAAGTGAAAATTATATTTAGAGAAAAAACTAATTTATTCATAATTACCAATTCAATCAGTAGAAAATTGTACAGTGCTAATGATGCAAAGCAGAACACATTGTGTGTATTCATACAATAAAATAAACAAAAGTTGATCTAAAAATAAATATACTTTAAGAAAGAAAACTCAGATTGTATGGAATTTTGATGTAAACTTTGTGTGTTGAAATTTCTAATTGTATTTTAATTATAATTTGTTATAAAAATGCTTATGTGCTACGGTAAGAAGAATAGAGACAAAAGGTAGTGATATTTTTCGATTTACAGAATAAAAATGTGTAGAATTAAGAATATTTAAATATCATGCAGAATAGCTACCATTGCATAATAGACAATAAAATAATAAATTTTATTATTGAAATAAGTAAAATTAGTTAAGTGTTTGAAAGATCTATAATATCTATAATTCTATAATAATATTATAAAGCTGGAAAGTTTTTTGCTATCTACTATGTGATGCTAAAAAAAATAACTGTTGTAGTTATTTCAAAATTAATACTGTGTTTATATTTGCATGTGTCATTAAATTATTTTAAATTGCACAATATAATAAATGTAATCTGATTTGGTATCTGAATATTACAAAATTGTCTGTTTTTATAACTATTGCAAATAATATTTTAAATAATGTTGTATGAGGCTATAATAGTATAATCTTATTCTGACCATATGACCTTGTATTTCTGACCATAAACACAATTGTTGTGCATATAAATCCACAATATTTATTGAGGAACAATCCCTACTCCAGAGAAAGTATTGTTTTCATTTCTCTGCTCTGGCAAGACAGCACTGCCTTGAGATCCTCCACTCAACACACAATGTCTTAAATATATATGGGAAGTGATGTACACAATGTCTTGATACTACATTCCATAATATCTATCCAATAGTAAGTATTTTGTTCAAATTGTATAATAAGTCAACTTAAAGCTACTTATACCTATGGCATCACTTGGTTAAATGAAAATAAGTAAAAATTGTGTATGCCACATAACATATTCTGTGTTATATGCTAATTCTCACCTCAGGTAATATGGTTTATATTGTAATTTTTAAATTTCTTAATATGAGATGCCAAAATATCAATTAACATGTAAACAAATTCAAATAATCTCATCCAAGATCAATATCTTCACAGACATCCAAAATGTATATTTTCTCATCTTTTAAGTATAGTGTGTTTCTGTAATGTTACACCATCCTATTGTAATATATAGATAACAAAATAAATTTACTACTATATTCACAGCAATAATTTTATATTATTTGAAATTATTTGCTTGTGTTTGTTTGGCATCCTTAAGAAGCATCGGAAAGTACCAAACATTTCTCAAATTTCATATCATAACGAAAAATATTGTGTTACACATATAAATATAATAATAAAAAACTCATGTATTCTCTATTATTATCAGCTACAATACTGGTACATCACACTGGCTGGATCCGAGACTAGCTAGAGTTAGAAAGCATTCCCTTGGTGAATGTGGAGAAGATGAACTGCCATATGGTTGGGAGAGGGTCACCGATGAGAGATATGGTTCTTACTATGTTGATCACATAAACAGAAGAACTCAGTATGAAAATCCTGTGCTGCAGGCTCGAAGGTTAAGAGGTATGAAGGAAGTAAAAAGTGTTTATGAATTTACTATTTCAACATTTTTAAGTAAAGAAAATGCATAAAATATTATCATCATTTTAAATTTGTAGAAATTTTCTTAAGGAGACTCTAACAACATAAATAAGTTGTCACTAGTATTTAAGAATAGCTTGATAAAAACATAGATTTGTGTTTCGAAGGTTTCAATGAGATTCTTGTTTTAATTCCCACTATGATTCTGTAACAATTTCTATACATCTCAAAAATAATTATTTTACTGGTTCTTTTATTTTTTTGTTGAATTGAAATTATTATTAAGATATAACATAAATATATTGTTTATTAGTGACTAAATGTATTTAAGAACTATTTAATGTTATATGATATTTGATTTAGCTGAGAAAATGGCTGCTGAGAATGGAAATAACAACCAAACAAATGGACCACCCCCCGTAGGCAAATTAAGAGGAGAGCCTTTTACAGTGAATTTAACAAAAAGTACACAGGTGAGAAATTATTTTACTTTTGACCTAACATTACTTTTGGCTGAATATTATTATTAAATTATATACCTATATTTAATTTATTATTCATTTATTTTTTCAATTATTAATATTCAATTTTCTTAAAAAAAAGTTTTTCAGAAAATTTATTTTATTTTTAGCTTCACACATATAACAGGGTAGGCAAAGGGAACCTGGGAACTTAGTATTAAGATACCATTCTCATTAACACAACTTCATTCCAAATTTTCTGCTGAAATCTCGAGGCATTGCTTGTTGAGTGATGAAACCCAATGTCCCACTTTGCCTCATTACCAGTATAATAACTAAGCAAGAAAAAATAAAACCATTAACATTTTTTTCTTATAGGGCTTAGGGTTCACTCTCATAGGTACAGAAGGAGTACCAGAGACTGATGGTTTTCTACAGATTCGTAGTATAGTGCCTCACAGCCCTGCGTGGATTGACGGTAACTATACTTTTTTTTAACTTCACGCTATATCCCGCACATAGCAGGGTAGAAACTTAGTGTTAAGACACTTCCACGCTCAACTCAACGCCGCATTTTCTCTACCAGAGAGTTGAAACTTAATTTCCTTACGAACATAAATCACCGACAGCTAAATTATTGTTTATTAAATATAAACTTAAACTATACTTAAGCTATATTTTCTTACATTAAAGGTTTTCTTCGTCCCGGAGATGTTATAGTGGGAGTGGGTAATAAAGAAGTTCGTGGTTTATCCCACGCCCAGATAGCCCAAATATTTCAATCTATTGCCCCTGGTACTGAAGCTACACTGCATTTTGTACGAGGTATGTATATAAAGTATTATTAAAACGGAGCTTAGCGAGATTGTTGTCTAATTTTAGTATAAAATTTTAAACTTTTCTTTAATAATAGAAATTATAAAGCCGTCATAATGTAACGGCACAACAATGGACCGTAATTATGAGAGAGAATTTTAAAATTCTGCATACCCTGCAATATGCAAATTACTTTACTATACTATAATTTGTTCTTCCCAACAGGTTACCCACTTTCCTTTGATTCAGAAGATCCAAACACAAGAGTTTTAAGTACTTTAGCAGTAGATACTACATCTCCGCCTACACCTGGAGCAGTCGCTTTGCAGCAACTTACTAGAGCTTTGAGAACGAGGTAGTGTATACAAATTTGTATTTTGTATATGAAAGTTATATGTTAAGATATATAGCGGTTTCTTTTAAAGAAGTGATGATAAAAACACTGTATATAGATAAAAAAAGGAATTATATTTTCTTATAAATAAAATGACTGTACCCATGATAAAAAAAATATTTTATGTGGTTTTCCTATACTGTTCTATTATATTATTTTTTTTAACATTTAATTTGATTTGTTTAACATTTAACACCATTGTATCAATTTTTCTGAACATTCAAATTATTAATACATTGTTATAATCTCTGTAATTTACACAAATAATTAAAATGTACCCTGTCTGTAGAAGATATGTAAGATAATGGGGGCATTTTTCAGAGTAACATAACCCATACAAAATATTTTTAAAATTGTCAGTTTTTTATTAGTCTTCGATACTGCATGTTGATCAGTTACGATTTTAGCAATTTAAATGCAGTTTTAGCTATTGTATTTTGGTAAATCCCCTTAACATTTAGTCTTTAATTTTTTTTTCATTGGGTTCATAAGTAAATAAATTATATTAACTTAGTTTCTAACACAGAATAAATTGTAGCTATAAATATTTCTGTTTACCACACCTCTTTTCCCCACCAGATTCAATCTTGACTCGCCAAACACGGACACCCAGGGGCAAGATGAACCAGATACACCGACACCTCACAGTCCCACACAAAGGCGATTGATGTCCAGGTCCTTTGATCTGGACGAACTAGCAACAACCAGCGAGAGCAATCAAGTGCCTCCAAGATGTCCATCTGCTGATCATTTACTGAGTTTAGCTGCGGGTAAGATTTTTTTTAACAGAAACAACTGACTGACTGACTTTACTGACAAATACATATGGCGCAGTGAGACAGTTAGAACACGACAATTGTGGGTTCGATATTCACTTGAGGTAATGAATTATTATCTTTTTCTCACCATGTTACAATAAAGTTGGGAGTTTTTTGCCACTCACCATGCTATGTCTCGAATCAAGGCAATCAAATCAAGGTTGAAAAAGGGAGTATCTCAACATTAGCATTTTTTGTCAACCTTGAAACTGAAAAAAAAGTTAATCTTATACACCAAGGCCGCACTGTCCGACAAAAAGGCGGCTAGGTCCTTCGATCTGGACGAACCTACCAGTAAGTAACCAAGTGCCCCCAAGATGTACCTCTATAAATTGTTAAAAAATATCCGTTTCTTAGCATGGAATGTCCAGATAAATATGTTGGGTGGAAAGTGACAAACAGAGTGTCTTAATGCTAGGTTCTCTCTATCTACCCTGTTATAAAATATACGGCCATCCTGCATTTAGTTAGCCTAGTAGAAAAGATTTCTGCTTTTGGATATTGTAACATATAAGATTGTATTTCAGCAAATGTCTGAATGTAAATAGGATTCTTGTAAGTTCAAAATATGCAATAATAGCAAAAAGTTCAAAATGCAATGTCTTGAGCTTAGGCAGAAAGTGAAAAACTTAAAGTATGGACAGAATAGAAAATTATTCATTCCCCCGAGGAGGAATGCAACCCACGACTGTCTGTCCTGCTGCGCTATGATGGTCTCTTTTATTTAATTACTCACACACATCTTATATTATTTGTAGAACATCCACGTGCCTCTCGGAATAGTGATAATACAGCAAGTGAGCCTGGACGTGAGTTAACTCTTATATTGAGAAGGGGAGCTGCAGGCTTTGGTTTCACTATTGCTGACAGTGTACACGGACAGAAAGTGAAAAAGGTAACTTCAAATTATTTTCTTATATTTTTTAAATACTTTAAACCACAAATTCCACATTTATGACAGAAAAATACTTTTCTTATGCTTTCTAAAAAAAATTTTTTTATTTGTACTTCATTTTAGTGATAAAGATAATATATAAGTTTTCGAGATAAAGTAGAGGAACAGTATTTCTCTGAATTTATATAAGTATATAAGTTTTCGAGATAAAGTAGAGGAACAGTATTTCTCTGATCTTTATGAAGTTATATTCTTTTTCAGTAACTGTTTTACTTTATTCCTTGTATAATAATAACAATTAGTAATTAGTTTCTACAAAAAATATATCAATTAGTAGATTCTATTATCCAATTTAAGGTATTAGATCGTAGTAGATGCGCTGGCTTGTGTGAAGGAGATCTTCTGTTACAAATAGGCGAAACAGATGTAAGACATGCACCACATCAACATGTTGTTCAAGTAAGTTTAGTATTTTCATTGTTATATTTATAAATTATAACAATAAAAGTAATCACAAGGCCTTCGTGGCACTGCGGCACAATGGTGTAACTGTAATGAGACGGGAAAAGTTTCTGGGAGAAGGAAAACCGGCGGCAGAAGAAAGGCATGGTAACATCAAAGAATGGACGGGAATTAAAAGCGCCGTAGATTTGATTCATTTGGCCAGGGACAGGACTAAGTATGCGAAGTTGACTGCCAATCTTCACTAGTTGGAGAGACACTTTAACAAGAAGAATGAGACGGTTGACGGTTCGATCCCCTTTCGAAGAAATGAAATATTTATTTACGTTTATATTTTCATTTCTTCGCTCTGGTGTCTAGGCAAAGCGTGGCGTTCAGTTCTTCCACTCAAAATGCAATGTCTCCAGAATTTGGCAGAAAGTGGAGAATGGAATGTCTTAACATTATATAATAAAAAAACACTGAGTTCTCTCTGCCTACCCTGCTGTGCGGGATACAGCGTGAAGCTGTTTTAATTTAATGTTATAACAATTAAAATTTTGGAAACTACCAAATTTATAAACTACTAGTAAATTAGTACTAAATTTATTTTTCCTAGTTAGCTTACAGCAGACTATACTCCTTGATAAACAGACTATTAAATAAGAAACTAATTTTTGAATTCCAACCAATTCTTGAGTTTAGTGTGTTCGACCCAACAAACATGGGCATTATAAAATTGATTTTTTGATTAAATAAATATAAAATAACCATTATAATTTAATGACAGGTATTAAAAGACTGTCCAGCGATGTCTGAAACGACTCTACGGGTGTGGCGGAGAAATACTATAGCGAGAGCACCGAGAAGCAGGTCCGCTACCCGCGTACAACCGACTACAAGTAAGTTTTATTACATAATAGGTTTAACCATTTAAGGTTTTTTTTTCAACTTCACGTTGTATCCCGTATGTAGCTGCGTAAGAGGGAGCCTAATGTTACGACACTCCGCTCCCTACTTTCCGCCGACTGTAGGAATTGATTGGCGGAACTCAACTGTCGCCACTTTCTTCGCTCCAACAAGAAAACAGCGGCATTGCGTGAAGAACGGAGTGTAAAACACCAGGTTCCCTCCGCTTATTACTGCTATATACCGGATACAGTATGCATATATTTAGTTATTTTTTGTATATATTTTTATGTT
>DWGR01005996.1:0-10000 GCA_018247715.1 Heliconius burneyi
TTCCTGCTCAGCCTACTCCACTTTGCACGGTCTTTAACGTCCTCGGTGGTTAGACCATTGGCTCTCATGTCCTGCGTCACGACATCCAACCAGCGCTTTCTTGGGCGTCCGAGAGGTCTCACTCCAGTGACTGATATAGCAAGGCACTGCACCCACGTAGTTCTTAGGCCGGCGCGTAACGTGGCCAAACCATCTCAGCCGACGCTCTTGGAGCTTATCCGCTACGTCACGGACTCACAAGACTACCTCGAATGAACGTGTTGCGTATGCGGTCAGACCGCGTTACGCCGCACATCCACCTCAGCATCTTCATTTCCGTGACGCGAAGCTCCTGAGTGTGACGAGATAGTATTGGCCAACATTCGCTGCCGTGTAAAAGAACCGGTCGGATGATGCTCTTGTATATCAGACCTTTGAGTTTGGGCGGTATCCTGCGATCGCAGACCACACCAGTAACCTACCGCCATTTAGCCCAGGCAGCGCTTATCCGGTTATAGACATCGTGATCGATGCCTCCAGACTCGTACATAACGGATCCAAGGTACCTGAACTTTTCCGACTTAACGGCTGGTTCAGGACTGAAATGGATAGCGCCCGAGTCCGGGCTCCCGCAGGCCATGTACTCGGTCTTCGAAACATTTAGTCTAAGACCGCCGTTCTCAAGCGTACCCTTCCACATGTTCACTTTACGCTCCAGCGTCAGTCGGTTCTCATCAATGAGTGCTATATCATCGGCATACATCATCAGCCATGGAGGCTGGTCTTGGATGTTAGCCGAGACAGTATCAAGCACCACATTGAACAAGAACGGACTAAGAGCCGAGCCCTGGTGAACCCCTACTGTAATCTGGAAGGGCTTAGTGTCGCCAACAGCAGTCCTAACCATAGAGGCGGAATCGTGGTACATGTCATCGCCTCTTCGACGTATAAGTTTATAATTTCTGCATAATTCCTATATGTATATTTAATAGTAGTTAGTAGATGCTAGCATAAGTGTTCATAATGTTAATAATAAATATAGCAAACTCTACACTTAAAACCGCACTCAGAGACCTCAACTAACATCAAAAAGACATTAAATCGTATAAAGTTTTACACAGCAAATATTACTAACTAAACGCGACCTCTGCGCTGTTTACCAGATTTACCAAATCGTGATTTTAGAGTAGTTCACTATCCAAAAGAAACATCGGAGGTCTACTTAAACAAATTGGACAAGTTAACAAAATTAAACCTCCGTAACTAATCTTAGCCCTTAAAGGGTATCGTTAAAACTCGAGAGTGGGTAAAGTTGGTAACATGCGGCTTTGGAACCGTAGTCTCGTCTGACTGAACAAACATAAAATAACATCACCACCACTTTCATTACACTAACTAATTATTGTCTAAGTTGAATAATTATGTAAGGATTTGTACCGCGACACGCGGTATCATCTGTTTTAATGATAAGCATATGATAATTAGGTGTCGTTATACTAATTTCGATGTAACAGAGCAAATTGAGGGCTTTTGTAATTTTATTTAAGTTTAGCCATTCAGAAGACTTACTAGTGCTTTTGAGATCTATCACTAAATGGTTTTTGAAAAATAAACCAGCTTCACGCTTTATGCCGTACACGGCAGGGTAGGCAGAGGGAACATAGTGTTCGATACTCCGTTGCCCATTTATTGTATACGTTTCCCCAAATATAAACGATAACAAATATTTCACTTCCTGAAGTAGTAATCGAACCCACAGCCGTCGCATTACAGTCAGCGTTACAGTCACACCTTGTGCCGCTGCGCCACGACGGCCTCACAAAATGGTTTTTAGAAACGTTCATTTAAATTTATCTCGAAGAATAACTTGTTGATACATATTTATATACGAAAACCCATATTTTCTCAATATTTTAGATCACACATGACTTTAGAGCTTAGTTAGTACCAGATGATTTCAAATTGTAGTACAGGATTTAATATTGACTTGTATGTGTTATTATGCTCAACGGTCGGTCATAGAAAATCACCATAGAAACTTGACGTATGTAGCTTGGCTGTACCTAGAGATTACATAACTCATTTTTTTACATAACAAGTTTTTATTCAATAAAGAATAAATGTCCGTGCTTAATGCGAATGAACTTAGTTACTAAATCACTTAGTGGAAGGTGAAAAGTTTTGAAATATACCGCAATCGTCCTTCGGCGGAAAATGATAATGGAAAAAAATCCCTCAACATTAATATTCATAAGAGAAAACAACAGCTTCGACTGGAGCCATTTCCAGACGCTCGTGAGTAAAGCTCTGTCATCATAGTGAATGTATTAGGCAGTTTCGAATAAATGATTCGTAATAGCGATTATTAAATATTTATAAATAAAGGCCGTTGTGGCGCAGTAGCATATATAAGTAAGTAAGTGTGATGGTTATGTGTTTGATTCCCATTCGGGGGATGACAAAAAATTATCTAATATTTTCATTTCCATGCTCAGGTTGCAGAAAACTGAAGGCTAGAATGCCGCAACCCAATACGCAATGCCTCGAATTCACCGAAAAGTGAGGAATGGATTGTCATAATACCATGTTGCCACTACAGCGTTGGATACAGCTGTTACAGCGTTGAAGCCAAAAAAATCGAAGTTGTTGTCTTGCTTAGAAACACATACAGCAATTAAGCACATTCAAAGTTCCCTTGTAGCAAGGTAATGGGAGAGTCTTTAATCAAGTCACTAAGTCTTGCAATTCCCTCCCGAGCTCAATATGGAGAGGCGGAAGGCTATATCTTATCAGAGAATAGTTATATACTCCGGGTGAGATTGGGGCTCACGACCATCATGTGTCCTATTGCGTTACAAAGGCCTAAAATGAAACATATATAATCGTTATATCACACTGAGCTTTGAAGTCGATCTGACTCTAATACCAAGAAAAAACTCAAACGTCCACAAAATCTAATATTTAAAAATTAATTTAAGAAAGAACGTTTCTTTTTAACGATTGCTAAAGGAAGCATTTTCTAATATAATATTTTACGAGAAAGATCAAAACTGATTCATAATAATTTTCAATATATTTCATTCGTCCCTTATCGAAGTGATTCCCTCGACGGTGCGTTTTTCGCCTTTTGACGTTCTATCATTAACTTTAATGACTTTTGGTCGATGATTGCTAATTTATTGTAGGTTTAATTACGAGACGTTTGAAAGGAAGGAAAAACGTTATTGTTTTTGGGTATTGAGTATTTTGCTGTTTGGTTTTTATCGTTTTTGTAATATATCCTATTACCGTTGTGGCTCAACTTGGATATATGATGAGTTTTAATTTTACTCAGGTAATATTTTTTATATAAAATAACATTTACCCGTGAAGCATAAAACTGGACTTCTTGATAAATTGACTATCCGACAGCAAAATCTTCTTTTTAAGCTTTTTCTTTTAGGTTCCTAAAAAAAGCGCATTCAGGTAAACAAACACAAAGTTTCATAATATAATTATAAATATGTTCGCTTAATTTTGTAATGTATTTATTTGCGTAGAGAATGCATGAACAGAAAGAGACTACCAGAGCCGAGGCTTTTTCCGTCTATCCTGCTAGGTGAGAATAGGTATGAAGCTGAAGACTTAAACTATCAGTACTCACCTTACATTAATTATATTTCCTTCTATAGAGCAAATTCTATTAGCGTTCGCTTCATATTGACGAGACCCTTACACGAAAACCAATTTCACTTATAATAGAATATTCATTTAAAAATCATTTTCTCATTATTCATATCAGTTTTCCAAACAGAGTGGTTAAGTAGCTTGTCAACATCAGCTTCGTTTTTCGTGTACGTAATTTTCTTTATACGCCCTTGTTTAAATATATAGGCATAGAATAACAAAAAAATCAAATGACCTAAAATAATTATATCGAACTTGAGTAATGTATAAGATCACGCCGCGATGACGTCATTATGGTGTAGATGGTTTACCTTTAACCATAAACGCTATGGTTGTGGATACGACATCCACTCAAGGATTTTTTATCATTATTATGTTTCTCTTCATAATTCACGAGTTCAAAAGGACCCGGTCCTTTGGAAGGGTTGCGTGGGGACGCAAGTCCAACACGTAGAGGCCCCTTAGAGAATAAACAAGTGTTTTACTGTGATGTATCAGCCGAGATTCATCTCTGGGTAACCACAGGTAATTTCCCAGATATGGTCGCCAGTTAATATGTAGGAACTATGGGAAATGTGGAAATCTAAATTATTATTATTATTTCGACTCTCTGGCGAATGAAAAAGCGTGGCATTGTTCCGCTAGTTAATACACAATGTATTGTAATCAGGCAGCTTTGATGTACCGATCGCTTCTTGTTACTGCAAAACATTACTTCAAAAAATTACACGAACTACCAATATGACTATAATTATTTTTTCTTATAACATATTTAGCTTTAATGCAATATTATTGAGAGCAAAACATGTGTGAGGTACATTTTACGAACGCAAATGAGAGTGATGATGTGGCAAGAAACGAAAGAAAATACGACTCCGCGTACGCGATAACGCCTGTCATACCATTCTCCGTGCCCGCTTCGCAAATGATTGTAATAAAGATTGATAAATTTTATGAATTATCTGTAAGACAGTAAAACGTGTTTTACAGTAAATTTGAGTGTATTAAGTAATTTCTATGCCTTTTTTTCGAAATGAGGTAAAATATAAAGTAATGGTTAAAAACGTCTATAGTCAAAGCTAATTTTATATAAAGTATTTTTTTAATATCATGTAAATATTGTCTTACATAGCAATAAATAAAAATAAATATCTCTCTACTTTAGTCTGTGCGGTAAGAAAATTTGATCTTAAGATTAAGATTTTATCTTAAGAGAAGCAAGACGCTTGATTGAGATCTTCTAGATATTGTGGATCACATTATAACACAACAGTTCGTAAGCATGTATTAGTAAATCTTAACAACTTTAAAAACAACATTCTTTCAGTAAATAAATCTAATCTAAATTTTAGTTCCAAAAAGTTCTAGATACTTTAACAAAATAATAGTTTCTCACGGCTTAAACGTAAGTAGAGTATCAATTTGTGCAAATAGCTCGCCTCCATTACAGCAGTCGATATATGTCCAGTGAACTCTCATGTGATCATTACACAAACTAGCTTACAAACTGGTAAATACTTATATTGATAAATAATCGTATAAAGTGTAGAAGTTTGCAAAAGCAAAGTTTCCGTGCACTTTTGACTTTAATTATAGAATTCCTTTGAGGGTTGTGGTCGATCGGGATGAAAAAGAAACAGTAATTGGGCTGGAGCATTAATTCTTTATGCATGTTATGTTAGCAACTTCGCCAGAAGGCTTGACCTTTTATTTCTTCATAAGGAATTTACATATGTTTGATTAATTTTACATTTAAATTTAAATAACCGTAACCTATGTAGATTATATATTATACGATATCCTTCAGGCTCTTTATTATTTTTAGTTAACTCAAAATTGTTTGCAATAAAGTAATGTTATGTTACCTATCCAAACATATTTATGTTAAATAATAATTAATACGTAAACAACCTGTCGAGTAAATAACTACTTTTAACCTGCGACCTCGCTGACGTGGAAACGTCGTGAACGTCAAGTGAAAATAAGAATATGACAAGCGAGACGTTTTAAAAGTCCAACGTAATTCTGATCACATTTATATGAGGGACATCGAAACTATTAACGTGATATAATATATTTCTTGCTCTGGTAACGAGATAAAACGTGGCGTTGAGTTCCACTAATCAACAGCAATGCACCAACATTTGTTTTACCGTTAACCGTTTTATATTTCCATTTCTACGCTCTGGTGTTAAAATAAAAAGCGCGACGTTGAGTTTTGCCACTCAAGATGCAATGTCTCCAGAATTCGCAGAAAGTGGGAAATAGAGTATCTTAACACTAGCTTTCTTCTGCCTACCCTGATGTATGCGGGATACAGTGAAGCTGATGAAATTTATCTTAACTGTCAATATTAAATATGCTTATAAGCCTCCCTCGATAAATAAAACAAATTTTTATTTCTTATTTTAACTAGTAGTTACGGAGATTTGCTCGTTGAACCAAATAAACTCTTCAGCCTTATTATAGTAGTACAGATAAGTTATTAAAAACAATTTTGACTTAACGTAAGGGTACGTAATCATTTCGAGTATCCAACCATCCAATAAGCCTCGGCTTTAAATTTATGTTCGGAAATTAATATTCGTAGGCTGCCGACAGGGAAACATCAGTCTGCCTCATTGAACTGAGACATGCCAGCTCCCGGTAGATTGCTCATAATAAACAACTATTTACTATTTGCGGATAGAATCTTAAGTTACATGGTTGCGGTGTTAAATTCCGCTATCTAAGAAGCAAAGTTACTAAAATAGCTGAATAATGGAGAACTGAGTGTCACAATTTTAGATTTTCAGTGTCTATCTCATTAAATTCCGGTACGTTCCGAACTATAGAGGTGATAATACTATAAAATTATTGAGTCAAGTCAATCTAAAATACTAGACGAAACAAAAGCTAATTTTAGATTTACATTCATAATTTTATTTTTCTTACTCTTGATCTACTAAGTGATCCTATTTTATGATATTTTTATTTAAAATATGCATAAAATTATATTTTTAGTAAGTATATATATTCTGCATTCGCTGTATTCTGCATATAGCAGATAGAGGAAATTAATCTTTAGACACTTTGTCATATTTTCTTTTAAAATAATGCTTAAAATTCTATATCACTTCTTATTTTACCTTAACAAATAATATAAACCAACAGCATATACGATTTTTTTATATATAGATTTCAAATTCATTTCATGGTCGGTGATAAAGGAAAACAGAGTCGAGGTGTCTCCAGAGAAATTCTGAGGCATCATTCGGGCCACAGCATGAAATACGAAAAGATTTTTATTGTACATTTACATTAAAATTGTAAAAGTGGCTTTCCTTATTAAGAATTTTTTCTTTATTTTGTTAATTAAGATATGATTTTTTGGCAAAATATAGGGATAGTATTTATAATATTTATTTTTGCAAAAAATCTTTTTTATTTAATATATGTTTTTAAGTATTTTGTAATATAAATGTATGAATGGATGGAATATATTCTAAAAACTGAAAATAAATTCCCCTAAAAGTTCATAATGAAAGTAAAAAGAAGGTGTTACCATTTACATTTAGTAAAATATAAATTAAACTTTTAAAATTCTAGTAGAAACAGCAATACAGTGCAAACAAGACGATCGTGGGATCGATTTACAATCGTGGGAACGAATCATATTCTCATACTGATTACAAAACAAAGCGCAGCGTTGTATTACGCCACTCCACACGAAACTTAGGTTCTCTCTATCTATCCTATTATAAGTGGGACGCAGCGCTCAGCTAAAAATATAGTAACAAATATATTTTTATTCAAGTATAAACAATCCTTTACAAAATTTCGCACTAAGCGACGTAGATGGAACTACCTCATTAAAGTCGTGGGGCTATCCGGAGCTTTGTTCAAGTAGAAATATTGGGCTCTAAATTGTTTTTCATGTTTGTGCAATTCTTTGTGTTAAACTCGCGATATAACACTTAAAAATAAACCTGAATTTATTTGACTTTTATTTTTGTTTCTTCATACAAGTACATTTATAACAAACGGGTAAGGCAGATTGAACTTCTAGTGTGAAATCACTCTGTACTCTATTTCCGTCCGATTGCGTATAATGGATTCTAAATCATTACGTATTGAGTGGCGGAACTCAATGCTTTGTCTAGTAGAGCGGGAAATTTAAAAAATACCCCTTCGAGTGGAGATTGAACTCACATTACTCACAACCTTCGTGTTTACAATCTGACGCTTCGACGTCCACTGCGCTAAAGGCAGTTAAAATATAAAATGTTTACGTCGTTTTCCATTTTTCACGCAATTTAAACGACGAAAAGTCAAATCACAACGGAACCTAACACCGCAATTGTAAAAAGCTAAAAAGTTTTTTTAGCTTGATATTCTCAAAGCATTGCAAGCAAAGCAAGTTTGTAACTAAAGGACACAACGCTTTGTTTAGTTAATAGAGTGAAAAAATGCAATTTTTAAATAATAATTCATTCCCCTGAAAGAGAGTCGAACCCACACCAAGTATGTGCTTACAGACTCATACTTGGTGTAAGGTTGACACAGTGGCACACGTTTGAATTTAGTAAGTTTTGATATAAACTGTCTACATTACTATTTGAATTACCTTTCCTATTCCACACACCCATTTGCTCTTTATATTGGTATAATTTACGCTCATCTTCAGGTAAAGAAACTTGCGCCATAAAAGATGTTTCTTATTGGATTACGGGAGCGACTAACAGTTTCCCTCGGGCTTTGTTAATTTAAAAGGATGTGCATCTATTTCGTTTTAAAAGCTGTATTTTTTATTGGATCTTCAAGAAAAACTGTGTTTTTTTAAAAAATACTGCTCTTAAATACACTTAAGACCGTCGAGGTAAAGTGGGATAGTCTGTAAACGCGAAGGATATATGCGACTTCCATTCGGGAGAATGATTATATTTATTTGCATTTCCTCGATCTGGTAAAAGAAAATACGACATTGAGATCCGCCACTTAACTTATAATGTCATAATACGTAGACGGAGAGTGGGAAACGGAGTGTATGAAGAAATGCTTTTAAATAATTTAAAAAATGTAATCTAGGCTAGATTTAGGAACATACATAATTAGTTCTGGTATTGATCAATTTGGTTAAATAATCTTTGAAGTGACTGTTAGACTATTTAGATAGCCTTAGATATAAACAATTAAACATTCTAGGTTCATAAATGTACAAAAAATATATATAAACAAGAAAATAAAGCAGCTTACAATGAGCTGATAATCAATGGCTAGTACTTGGATAAATATGTAGGTTTTAAATATGAATATACATACAACATATACTTATATTGTATTCATTCTATAATTTTTTAGATCAATAAAGCTTTAAAAGAGGTTCGATATTTTTTATGACTCGATTAGATTTAGTACTATGTGTCGATGTAAAAGCTGCGAAATTCCCTATTTTGTCAGAATTTGAAGCGATGCGACGTGTGATGATAAAAAAAATCCTTTTACAGATAAACGAATGAGACGATAACGATTGTACAAAATAAGTTCGTATAATATTGACGAACCCAATATATCAATCACTTTTCTGATTAGCTTAGCAGATTTTGATTAAACTTCGCCTTACAACAAAATCAACAAAAAAAAAAACATCGTGTCAATTTGATCCAAATAAAATCCAATTTTATTTTTATAAATGAAGAAACAGAAAATAACAATAATGTAACAAATGAAAACAAAAATATATATTTCAAATATCGAATGTTGGTTACAGTTATATTCGTAAAGGAGGAAATTAAGGACATTTCATACTAATTCAATTAGGTATTTTGTTTCGAGTTGGAAGGTGGAAAGACAAAAGACTGATATTCGTATTTTATTATTTTACACGGCCTTTGCTGTACAATGCCTTTTATAAAAAAAGCAAATTATTTTTTATTTTAAAATGGGCAGAGAAAATCATGTGTCGGTTTTATTAATAATGGTGTTCCTGTAGCATTAGATAAAGCAATCATGGCAGAATGAAGTGATTGATTTAACTATTAATAACAAAAAATAAAACCAAATGTAGATCCTACGTATTAAGGTGTAGTGGTGAAATAAAAAAAATTATAGTAATGTTCATTTATAGTAGATACAGAAACTAGAAAGCAGTATTAAAATCTATTGAAAACAAAAATAAATAAAACTTAATTTCACAATAAGGATGTGAATTTATTACATTCACAATATACAGCCAGTGTACTATCAGGTTATTTACAGTAGCCGTAATATAAGGAAATAATAGTTTTCCTCGAGCATACGTAAAGCCTGTAATTTTGTTAGACCACGACGGATAATGTACGAAATTATTTTGTGTGGAATACCCTCATATATCTCC
>DWGR01005997.1:0-10000 GCA_018247715.1 Heliconius burneyi
CGCTTTTAAAGCACTTTATGCTCATTAATTTGTATTAATTTTAGTTATAAGCTTTCAATTTAGATTTTGGGGAGCATTCATATTATAAAATATTACGACGCGGCTTGGCGGCTCTCTATAAAATACTGAACTCTCATATAACTTTTTAGACCCGATGCGAATCTAGGTTGAGCGTTAGATTTATATGTCCGCCTCCACAATTAATGACAGATAAAAAATCTTTTTTTTTTCTTAGTTTTAGATCTTGTATGTTCCTCGCTATAGTATACCCGTATAAAGCACAGCGTTGAGTTCCACCACTCTGCAACATGCAATATCTCAAACATTGGGCAGAATCGTTGATTAGAATGTCTTAATGCTGGTTTCTCTCGTCATGCTTTAAAACGTAGAACTAATAAAAATAGAAAACCCTTTATAAAGTTAACGCCAGCAAGCGTCAGTTGGATTGACTAAATAAGAATGATTTTGAATTCAAAACCCATCACGGAAGAGAAAGTCACTTAAAATATACATTTTGGTTTGCCAAGTAACACAAAGTAATTAAAAAAGAGTCCTCGTCAAATATCAAAGTGAGTATATTAGGGTATGCAACATGTATTGTCTTTGGTCGTATGGAAAGAATAGAATAGAAAATAATAATGCTACAGATACCGGCAGTGGGCATTATAAGATTTATTTCTTTTAAATTCCGCTTTATATCCAAGGTCAAAGAGACTGAAGCGCCAAATACTCTGCATAACTCTTTCACATGATCTGGCGGGACCTTTGAAGTGATTTTCGTCCAGTATCATCGATTCATGTCTCTCTGTCTCTCTTACCACTCTTGCTTACACTTCCAAAAAAAGCAACAAATAATACTATGAAACCAAAACCACTCTTCCGGTAGTAATATCTAATAAAATTATTTGAATACCACATTCGAATATAACAGTATTAGCCGCCCCGCTACCGCCGGTACAAATTAATTATCAGGATGTCATATAACCCCTTCGGGATGGAGAGCAAATTAATTTAATTTGTACATAACGTATTACCTAATTATCCCGCAGATATTGTAATATTTAGAGTATCAGAGCTGATGTTTGTTTAAGTTAATTTATAAATATACATTTAATTTACTTTTAGCAGTTTTCCGCTTTTTCTTGCATTGCAAGCTAGACAGAGAGAGCCTCGTCTTAATACGAGCTCCGTTGTCCGCTTTTCGTCAAATATCCAAATATCAAAGTATTTGCGGGACAAGCGTGATCGATTTTAAAAAAACCCCATTTACAATCGGACGCTATTCTAATGCGCCACGATGCCGTAACTTAAAAAATTAAATCAGCTTCATGCTGTACCCGTACACAACAGGGTAGACAGAGGGAACCTTGTATTAAGACACTCCGTTCCCAACTTTCTGCAGAATTCTGGAGGCATTGCGTGGCGGAATTCAACGCCGCGTTTTGCTTCTACACCAGAGCAAAGAAATGGAATTATAAGTTTAAATAAATATTTGATTTCCATGGTTGGGGATCCACAACTAGACACACTTTACAGTCGCACTTTGTGCAAATTTTTTATCCAGTGTCAGAAATTTTTGTCACTCTCAGAAACATAAACTATTATCAAAAGTAACTAAAGAAAAAACATCGATTTTATTGACATCATTACAGTATGGTTTTCAATTTCTTCACTGTAAGGCAACTACATTTTATAATATTTAACATACGAGTACAGCCTTCCTCACTAAATGAACTATTCAACACAAAAATATATTTTCAATTCAAGCCCGTAGTTCCTGAGATTAGCGCGTTCAAATACCTTAATAACATTAGTATAGACTAATATAGATGGTATAGACACTTAGACAGTATAGATATACCTATATATAATAAAACATTTTGTACACAATACTTAACTATGGAGCTAATGGACTAACAGCGGGTGTTTGGATAAATGATTTGGGCTAGCTGTATGTATAATACAGGGTGCTCACCACTTTTATTGTTAACATTTTGACGCACCATCCTTCTTTGTCACGGCCAAATGAAGAAGCCTTCAATTAATTCATCTCCACGTTGTTTTGACAGGATATTATAAAAGCAATGATTTCAATGAAATTTTGGCTGTTTTTGTGTATAATGAATTATTTAAATCTGCCCTAATTCTAATGAATTATGTGTATGTACTCGTATATTATAGCAGCTTCGCGGTTTTCTCGTTTACAGTGGGGTGTCTACACCAGAGGGATGATAGTTTTAAGACATCCACACTTACTGCCAGATTTTAAAAATATTGTGTGGTGAGTGGTGGAACTCAACGCCCCTCTTTATCTACCTGATCGGAGATATGAAGCCACAAACGAGCTCACAACTGTCGCGTTGTAAGCCAGATGACGGGGCCATGCCACCGCGCCAGCGTGCTTATTGCTGCTGTTGCTAAATATCATATATTCAAGTCATTCAGGTTCAGGTTATTTAGGTCTTTAATATAATGTTTTAAAGTATACAGTACATACACCCTTTACATAATAAATATAAATATTGTAAGTCGGAGAGAGTGAATTAATTAAATTACAAATAATCTACGTATATTTATAAATAAAGTACTGAATTTAGTGATCGTGCTCCGGACAATCGCAATTCATATTATTTAAAAAAGTGTTTTTGTATTTTAAACCATATATAATGATCCTTGCTTTATTAAATATTCCATCAGTCGTCGCTACAAGAACGTATAAGCTCTAATAATATTATAACTTTGCCCTTGCGTCTGGATGGATAGCTTAAGTGGCCAAAGGCCTCACCTGAGATTTAAAATTTTGCTAAGGTCGTCTCATTTATAGCATCGTAGAGTTACTCGGTTCTCTTCTTTATGCTCAATTTTGAAAAGAGATGTATTCACAATGGTGTTGAGTTTCGACTACAACCATGAAATTGATACGGAACCCGCATTGGGTGACTCCGACCCTCACTTGACTAGTTTTTATTAATTAATCTTAAGAACAGAATGACAAGAATTTTTGTTAAAAATAATAAATTTTAAATGAATTTTTTTTTCTTTAGGTGATAATTTCATTCTGATTAATTTATGTCCGGTCTCTGTGCTAAAATAGCTAATTTAAAATTCTAATGTTTTAAATGTCTACAGGTCTATAGGAATTTTGTGTAAAATTTGAAGCGTGGCGAGATTTACTTTTAATATTTTTATTATTGTAACGAGTTGAAGAGTCCTCTCTCAAGACGCAGTATCTCGAAAATTGAGAGGAGAATGGAGTGTATATGACACTCGACTTTGACAATTGTCTGTATTATTGCGATGTAGATTTTTTCTTTTCTTCACTCTGTATTAATTTGTGAGGCATTGTGTAAACGCCGCGGCGAGACTCTATGCCTAATATTGCGTTGTTGCGGCGCGTTTTCCCACCTTTTAAATTCCTTCGAATTGTCTTCGAACCCATAACTATGGTGCTAGTCAGAACCTGCCCCATCTTGCCACTATGGTGTTATATAATATTTTATGGCGCTTTATGTATGTATAATAAGGTCAGATGGGGTACCAAATTTATATTATTAAAGTGAAGTTGCGGGTAGCGGCCATTAAGCGGGATGGCCGCTCGTTCGCGTCCAAAATATAAAATAAATATAACTTTAACCACTCATGTTTGAAATGTATGAAAATGTTGATATAAGGTAAATAAAAGCGTTGTACGGTTAGTTGATTTCGCATATAACAGAGTAGGCAGAGGGCACCTAGTGTTAAGACACTCCGTTCTTTACCATTTACTATTACATACATCTACATCCTATTTAAAGTTTAATCTCTAAAAGTTAGAACCAAGCTTTTCATTAGATAGGAGATACAGTGTATACGTTTCCAACATCACTAGTTTTATATTTAAAAAAGTTTTCCAACCACTGCTTTGTAAAGTTTATCGAATGTCATCTCATGTTCTAACTTAAGGACAGTCATTCTGTTACTTATTATCTGTGTTTTATACGTATTATATAATTATTAATTTATTATTAATGTTACTATAGCGCAGTGTAACAGCGTATGACGGTAAACACGATAGTTATGGGTTGAATACCCACGCGCGGTAATATATTTATTGAAAAAATAAAAAGTGTTTTATAAGAGTAGCAAATAAATAATTCAAGTATGCAGATGTATATGTTATATGTATTATTAGCTTATTAGCTATACCAAGAGATACAGAAAATTTATCACGATAACAGTCAACTGGTTACTTTAATCCCACCACTAGTTCCTCCTTACATATATACGCTATATCTAGTACTTTTTTTATTAAAAAAAGAACAGGGAACCGAGTGTACGGGTACAGGTGGTAAGTGGTCACCGCCGCCCACCACCCCGTGTAACACCAGAAGTGGTGTCTGCCTTTAAGTTGGAAATAGGTTGTGGCTGTGGGTTTGACTCCATCTTTCTATGTTCAAATCTTTATACATTATCTAAAATATTACTTTCTACTCTTAGTGTAGAATAACACTTTAAAAATGTCAAGGGTTTTACATATTACTGAAAAAGATTGAACTTTATATATCACGAGGTTGTAAGCTATTTAATTTTCAAGTACAATAAAGAAGAACGGCAAGGTCGGTGAAATACATAAATACATATATATAAACATAAAATTACTTGATCTTAGAGATCTAATTAGGGTACAATACTCGTATGCATAAAATTTAATGCCACAAACTAATCTTTTTATATAGGAAAAAATGGTTTAAAAAGCTCTCCATCGAGGCGCAGTTGGTAAACATTTTTTATATGAATATTTATATTAACAAATATTTTTAACTTCACGATAATAAGCGATATTTTTAGGTCTAATATCAATTTGATGTATTTTTTATTATCTATATAATGAGAATAAATATGAGGAAAATAGAGAACGGATTGTCTGAACAATAGCTTTTACACATTTTTTTCACAAAAAGCAAACAATATGCAAAGAAAATAAAATCTTTATGTAATATTTCGCAATAAAATAATATAAAATAACGTTTCGTAGCTGATTTTGTATCATTGTCGAGTAACAGTATAACATTGTGATATACAATGTAACTAAAGTTCACAATACTGTAGGAAGACAAATTATAGAGTTTTATGATAGCAGAAACTAGCTTTACAGTATTCGAATGGAGTTGAAATATATGTGCGATGGCTAAAAAAGTAAATAATTCGTTTTTTTAACTTTATAAATTATTATTCAACACTAAAGATTAATAGGAATAATCACTATTATTTGCAGCAGCTTGTAGAGAGGTGCTAACAATATAAGTAAGTTATAAACGCACGCGTAACAATTTAGACGCAGCTTGATAGGAACGTATAGCATGATGGTCAGAGCTCGTGGACAGTGTACAAGAGGTGCGGATTGCAATGTCGTTACGTTAAAATTTTTTATACTTTGTGAAAAATAATGAACTATCTACAATTAAATAATTAAATTAAATAAATGAAATAAAATGATTGTTTTTAGGGTTCCGTACCTCAAAAGGTATACGTATGTCAACACTAAATATTTGACATATTTAGTGTTGACGTGGTTTAGTGGTCACGTGGAGGTATCAAGTGTATGTTAGTATAAAATATTTAGGCCTACGGCCTCTTAACCCATAAAAATAATCAGGCCTCTACAGCATTTGTGCATCGATTTTGATGCATTTTATAAACAAAATCTTTAGGATACTTCCCGTGGGCTTACAATTATGAAATTTGGCACATACTGACAACTTACAATACAGATAAAGGACGAATCCAGAAAACTGAAAGTAAAAAAAAATAATTACAAACTAATATTTGGACTTATTTTGTTATAAAATGCGCTCGCTAACTTAAATTTAGCAACTTTTATATGTTGTACTTCACGTCGATCTACGATCTTGAAATTGGTACGGTGGACTGGGTGGACCCACTACAGTATATTAATATTATTATTTTCAATTTATGTACCATATCTAGATAAACGTTTGTATTTTAAGTATAATACTGTATTTCAGTTGAGAGTGTTTAAACTCTCCGTTCTCCGCTTTCTGCACAATTTCTGAAAGATAGCGCTTTGAGTGAGGGATCTCAACGCAGTAATATGACGGCCAAAGCGGGAAAACAAAATAATTTAAATACACGCATTCCCCCGAGCGGAATACGAACTCACAACTGTCCCACGATCTCTATCAACCCTTTTGAATGTAAAACTACGAATATTCCTTAGGAAAAGAAACATTAAGTATTACCTATCGAAGTAAAAGCTCAAGGGAGGATAGCAAAGCCATCTAAATCACTTGGGGCCATAATTCACGATCTCTTACGATTTTATTAGTTCCACTCCGTTCTAAGACAGTGTGAATTAACACAGCTCAAGCAAACATATTCTTATGTACTCTTTACCTACAATATAGGAAAAAGTATAACTATTTTTAGAATATCAGAATTTTGTGAACTATGTTTTTAAATTCAAGGTAGATTCCGCGTATAGCAGAGTAAGCAGAGGTAACAAAGTGTTAAAACACTACGTTTCCTCCGCACCGACGTATTAATGAGACATTAAGTGTTAAGTATCGTAACTCATCACCGTGATGTGTCTTGTTACCAGAGTGAAGAAATCAAAATAACATTCATTCCCCCGCGTGGACCGACAACCTATCTTTTCCAGTTAGACGCGCCTCGTCCACGATTGCCTTCAAATATTCATATATTAAGTAAATGAATAAATTAAAAAATGTAAATCCTAACTTGTTTCAAATTCCCCTGTCAAAACGATCTCATCCACAAACAAAACGCAAAAGTATAGAAATCGCTACAATTTCAATATGAAGAGTTTTTAATGTAATGTTATAATGAAATGCGGTCGTAGTTTCTTTCATCCCTCACCGCGCGAGATACAATCCGTTCAATTTTCATTTATAAGCCCCGGACTGACCGAGACCGGCGTCAGGGGCGAGTCATGTCTCAAATGTATTCTGAACAAAAGAATAGTAAGTATTTCCCTTTGATACATAGTCATTTGTTGGATCTGCAGATTTTTTTATATTGGGACATTTTTTTAGGTATTGAGACACTTATGTATATTTCTTTTTTTTTATATGCCACTATGTACGGATATTAGTAAGAAATATTCTTTAAAATCGATGATAATTTTATTTAAAAAAAAGTGGAGAAAGTGGAACACACAATGTCACGAAAGTCATAATTGTCATTGGGAAAAAATAAATAACAGAGTGTCTTACCACTGGTCTTTACCCTATTAGGCAAGAAAAAGCAAAAACGTTTGATTTAAAACTTTTTTGAAAATCCGGCACATATTTAATCAATAATAAAAAAAATCTACATAGAGAATATTTATTTACTATTTGGCATCGTTTTCTATTCTAACCGCTATTTTATTTGATGTCATGAGTGCGTCACCACAGTTTATTAAATAGAGGAAACCGCACCATAAATGAACAATCAGGGGTTTAAAAAAATATTATCCAGTTACTTTTAAATTTAGTTAAATTCCACAATCTTATATAAAAATATTTCGTTACTTGGCAAATTAAAAAGTACTAAGAGAGAATTTCTCTCCATTCCTACGGAAATTGGAAAGAACTCGATAAGCTATTTTTCTATTAGTTTTCTAGATTTAGTTAGTATTGTATAAGACTCTCCCTTTACTGAGTGAGAGACAAAGCATAGTTGAAACTAATGGGCAGAGGAAGCTGCAATTTGGTATGTAGAGCTTGGATGCTAGGCAAGAATAAAAAGCAGACAGCAACTGCAAGCAAAAGAAGTTCTGGAATTATTTCAAGAATAATTTCATTGAATGACTCTTGCGTGACAGACGTAGGAAAAAATTAATTGTCATAAAAATTTTCGTTTTACATCATTTACATACATATATCCATCAGGCAATGTACGAAGGGAAAATATTTGCACAAGTAGTTTATTCTTCATTAGTATTACATATTCAGCAGCAAAATGTAATGTAGCACTTAATTTAAGCAGAAAACAGTGTTTAGTTAAAATATATATTTATAAATTTGCACTGAGTGAGAATCAAGCCCACAATTACATCAATAACAAAGGTAACAAAACTGGGAAATTAAAGTTTAATGTTGAGTTCTATCACTTAACTCGCTCTGCTTCAAGATTCGGCGGGAAGCGGGGTAACAGAAGTGTCATAATGGGAACGGACTGTCATAAGACTAGGTTCCCAGGTAAACTCGGGATACAACGTGAAGCTATATTAAAATAAAGAAAAGTCTAGAGAAAAAGATATTGTATATATAAAACTTAAAGTAAACAAAGGCGATTTAACCTAAACAATTGTTTTACATTCAAAGTAAACTCTAGAAGTTGCACTCAGAGACTTTAATTAGTATGTATTTAAAATCTTAGGTCGTGGCGCAGCCTACTCGGAAGAATGGTTTATTTTTATTTACTCGCTCGGGTAACAATGCAATTCAACGGCGTTGAATTCCGCGATTCAACACAATTCGAAAATTGAAGAGAATGTCGAGAACGAAGTATTTTAACACTAAATTCCTTTTACTTAAAATCAATGTATTTGTTCAGATTTTAATTTAACTGAAAGATTCTTAAATTGCAATAACTACTACAAGTGAAAATACGGTGCAGGCTGTAATTAAAAGATTTTTAAATGACTACTTTTAATCTTGTCGCCGATTGTTCAAAATGTATTCAAATCTTTGGTGTCGGTGTCGCGCGCTGGGGCTCATTGGTTGTGCATTCGATGATTCTGAAGAATGTATATATGTAAATGTATTATTTTTATCTAACCAGCTGCCGATACAAGCCGTGCCGTTAAGTTTTGTCACTACACACAATTATCCCGAAAGTGGCAGAATATCTTAACACTATGTTTTCTCTGCGTAGCCTGCTATGAGGGAATTCTGCTTCGTTTTTTTAACCAACAGTTAGTGTAGGTCAGACACATTCAAAATGTGAATTGATTTAAGCAAATCAATTAAATGACCACTCGAGTGAACGTGCAGAAAATAAAGTACACACTCAACTATAATTGTTATTCAGCTTTAATGAGAATATTTTCCTTTTTATATAATAATACTATATTATTTACATTATTTTCAAACTTTATCCCGCATGTAGCGAGTTACATACATAAATAAAAATTGAGGCACAAGCATTAAAACTAGATTTAATCTAGTTAGGAAATCTAGTGATGACGCGAACCCGCTCTAAGCTTCAAGCTTTAAGCGTCTTGAAAGTTTTTTGTATGACGCGCTGTTTAATGCGATGTTAATCTTTTCTAAAAATTTTAATATTAAATACATAAAATATAAGTAAGATGGGGCTTTAATTTTTTTTTTCTTTCTTAACAGCATATTCGAGCCTCCGTTTAACATTTCATCCACTAAATACACCACGGCATAACATACAAATAATAAATATAAATTATATAATTGAGTAAACTTGGAACTTATAACTATAACCACTGTGATCAAACACTTACAAATATAAGTACATCTTAACAACATCGAATAATTTTAGTTTTATGAACTTTTATCTTTGGCACAAAGAGCTAATCCAAGCCCAAGATCCCAGAGCTGCTACACCTACGTCATTTTAGCAAAGCTGAATTTTTGAGAACTCAAAGTCCTATATATAGCGAAGACAGTATGCATACTCACTAACTTGAAAGTGGGGACCTTTCAGAGGTAGCGCCAAATAACGGTATACCTCTGTCTGGAAAGATGAGCCATCGAATTGGTGTGGCTCTCACCGTATGGCGTATAGTGAATTATATCGAAACAATTAAAATGATGTAATATAGTCTACAGGCTGCCTATAGCCTGCCTCGATAAATGGACTATCCAACTCATAAATATTTTTTATTTCAACTAGTAATTCCAGAGATCAGTGCTTTCAAGCAAACAATTCTTGAATTTTATCATAAATAAGTATAGATTAACATAGATATGCAGATTATAGCACTTAGAATTATGTAACGACGGGATTCGTATATAATAACGTA